>OZ038479.1:55765245-56065245 GCA_964036315.1 Acanthosepion esculentum | reverse complement strand
TCTGCACACATATAAAAAAATAAATCGAAATTCTTTTAAAAAGTATTTGGTGATTTAAATTCTTCAAATAATTCTGCTTTTTAACTAATTGTCACTAAAATTATCACGATAAATTTCTAAAGTTTTCATAAAATTAAGACTAAGAGGTGCACTGAAATGTGAAAAATATTTTACCAAGATTTCGAATAAAAATAAAAAAAACTTTAATTTGTGAATAACTCCTGAATTTAATTAAAATTCTGCAATTATTTGATTTTTGCAAGAAGTTCTATGTCTTTCACCGCAAAAAAAATGATAAAATTTACTATACTAAAAAAAAGCCTAACTGATGCAAGAAAAATAAGTTTTAAATCAAAATTCCGAATGTTCAAAGTAACAAATTTTCATTAAATATTCAAAAAATACTTTGATTCTTCCTCTTATTAATAACAAAAAGATTTTGACAATAAAACTATGTTTTCATTACGTTTGGTTTGGAGCATGTTTTGATCACTATATGCTGGTTTTCTTTACTTAGCAATTTCGTGGAGGTACCTACTACTACTTTTTTTGTGCATCCGAATTACGGCCCCAGTTCTAATCTTTTAGCTTTTGAATCGGTTATTTACTATAATTCAATATTATTTTACAAAGTAAATTATTAAAATCCGACATTTTGTGGCATATGTTTGTAGAAGAGGCTATCATCATAGTTTATGGCTCAACTGAGAGAATGAAAAAGTTCTTTCTAGAAACATTTCACGCAAATACCAAAATTGTCGTATAATGTCATCAAGCGAAAAATATTTTATTCGATATTTTAAAATAAACGAACTTTTAAAAATAACATGAAGGTTTTAATTTTAAAATATTCTATTTAATACACAAATATGTTTGCTCTTTCCATATATCACCCTTCAAACTACTAAACTAGTAGTAAGTAGTTTTATACTAAAAAAAAAAACTGTAGCGAAAAAAAAATCCAGTGTCATTCTATCAGTTTTTCAAAATATAACAAAATGAAATCACACCTTATGTATTTTTCATAACAGTAAATAAAATAATAAAAACAGGGTGACAACCAGATTATTTGCATTCTTTCACGTACCTTTTCAGACGAGAAAAACAAAATGTGATTCCTTTGTTCTCAAATGATTTTGTTGGGAATTCTCTGTTAGCCAACCCAATTTTTGTATTGTTCGTTCAGTTCAGATAATATAAATCATACATGTCTAAGTTGAAACGAATGACATTAAGAAATGAAAAAATACTATACAAACGTGAAATTATTTCCGAGAAAATATTTAGCTTGATAGATTTAGGATGAAAGAAAGTAAACGGTGTTAGACAAGATTTGGTTCCTTGTGTTTAAAATTATTAGAATCTTTGGAAAAAATTTGTTCCGTCAGTGCCAATTAGACGACTCTTCATAAACACTGAGATTTTCATCTGCCAGGATTTTGTTGACAATTTATCTCAATAAAAAAAAAAACTATACCTAAGGTTTAGAATGAATTTTTTAAAATGAAAAATCTTTCTTGAATCTGCTATATCTTAGAATTTCAAATTAACAGATTTAAATTTATTTCCAGTAAGCAAAATACTTTGCTGTATTTCAAAAAAAAGTAATTTGAATTAGCCGATTAGCGTCCTTTTTTTTTTTTAGTCATCTCTCATCTCAATGTAATTCTCTCTATTAAAATAAATCTTTGAAAAAAAAAAAACTTTTCTGAAACTTTATTTGAGCATTAGCTGATATTATAATTAATCTTACTTTAAAAAAATTAATTACTTCAAGCCTAAAAAAATTGAAGAAACGCATTTTTTGATCAGACAATAGCTGTTTATTTCAGGTTTAGCATTTCGCTACTACTTTTTTTATCAATCTCAATTTTTGTGCAAAAAGCGGATCACAGAGTTTATCCAGCTTCATCATATTTTCAGAAAAGCTCAACTTCTAATTGGTCAATAAATACACAAGTGGGCGTTACAATCCACCCACGTACAAGTCTTTTTCCTGCACGTGACCAAGTCAAGTTTTCCCGATTCTTTTTCTGGAGCCTTTCACGCGATTAAGTTGATTATAAATACCAGACACGAGTTCGTTCTTCCTCTCTCTTGATTTCATTCACTTACAAAAATGTAGAAGTAAAGGAAACTGCAATTTGACCTCCTGCAGGCGGATGCTACAAAAACATATTCACACACACACGTACATACGAAACTTTCCAAACTTCATTACAGAACATTACAAACAGACATACACAAACTTTCAACTAATCAACACATACGCGAACTTTCAACACTTTCACAGTGAAACAAAAGAAAAGTCATCCAAACATGTCATTGCTACGCTAGAGAAAATTAACTCGGATATTACACGATTTTCCACTTATGCAAGAATTTACTTCAAAGAAAAAGATTTTTCCTGAAGCTACAAGTTTACCAAACACATTTTCAGCTATTCAGAACATAATTCAAGAACATTTTCACTCAGCTTTATTTAACAAAATTTGCATCTTGTTGAACATTTCATTTAGCGGCATGATTCATTTTAATTATTTTTCAGAAGTACAAAACTAAATTCTATTTTGTACCAAACAACACTTCTTGAAACATCAAGTAAATATTCAAAGTTCCATTTATCAAATACATTCTCACAATGAACATTTTGAGCGGCGAGTTCCTTCAACCTTTTTATGAGCTCAGATAAAAAATATTTCGTTAGTAAAAACTTTAATTCAGTCAAAGGGACATAACACCAACAAAAATAGTAACCACTATGCATGTACATCATTACAGATATAAATATAATATTCTTTGTTGGTTATAAAACTGTTTCATGTGGTGGCTTTGGCATTTACTTACACATTCGTAAAGTAAAAAATGTACAGGTTGATATAGGCCGTCAATACCACTACACAGGCATTCACAGGTTTGTAAATTTACTATAGTTATCGCTCTTATTTTCTGATAATGTTGACTATGGCCAACCGTATAATAGAAAATAAACATGTTTATGCATATAAAAAAAATTCAAAACTTATAAAAATATTGGTGCATGATGATTTGTACTAAGCTTTTCAATTTATGATAGTAAATATAGTTTTTACTTAATAACAATATCACCTAACTCATACAGAAATTTAATGTTTTATTATATAGTTTTTACTTAATAATATCATCTCAGTCTCTTATATCATGTCTCTTCAGGAAAGGGACAATCTTGATTTTTTGGGGGCCTCTATTTGAATTCCAGTTTAGTGTTATATTAACTTATGTGCAAATATCCTTGAGAAACATACAGGCTGCAATGGATAAATTGTTGCCATTTTATATTTATAATTTTGTGCATATGTGCTGTTTGTTTTTACCAACTGCACAGTACTGTAGGGTCAGTTGAGCACCCTCTGTGATAAAAAGAGCACCATGACACAATTCACTCCATCAGAAATTTGGAAACGGTATGCAGTACTACTTGGCATTCATGTCAGAAGCTCCAATAGGAACATTTCAGAATGCTTTGGTGTCGATCTGAGGATTCAGAAAGAGTTGGGTGTATGTAATGGCGATTACAAAGGTGTTTACAGTGATCAATATTAATATTCAAAGATTACCTATAATGACACTTAGGTCTTATGGGTAAACAGATTTTTGTGCCTGCCGGGAAAAAAAAAAAAAAAAAAAGAATGGAGTGTCAAAATGTTAGTTTTTCCCATGACACTGCCTTTATTTTAACTACCTTCAGACTTTGGCAATAATTATTCCTTTAAAAAGCAATAATTAGAATTGTAATAAAACCTAAACATATGAAAGTGAATTTATACATTTTCTTTGTTCTTGAGAATTTACAACAAAAATAATAAACACTAAAAGTGTTTATTTATTAGATTGTTTATTTACACTATTTATAACATTGTTTATTGCAATAATTGGCAAAAGCTAATATCCAATTGATTTGACCTTAATAAGATGCTAAATAAGGAGTTACTTCCTGTTCACATTTTAATATTTTTAGTAAATGTTTATAAATAAAAAATTGCTTTCATATTTATTTATTTATCAATTGGTAAATGATAAATATTGCCTTGCATTAGTTTTAATTCTATTAGTTTTCAGGATGTTGTAAATATAAATTTAATTTTGTAAATAAACAATCTAATAGTGTTTAATATTTTTATGTAAATTCTCAGAACAAAAAAAATGTATAAATTCACTTTCTTCAGATGTTTGGGCTTCATTACAATTCTAATCACCACTTTTCAAAACAATAAACATTGGCAAGGAGTAGTTAAAATAAAAGTGATATCATGGGAAAACTGTCTTTCTAACACTTATTTTTTGCAGACATGGCACGTCTGAAGTCTTATGAATAAATCTGAAAATGCAATATCAGTGTTAATATATAAAGATTACATTTAATGAGATTCAGGTCTTATGAATATTGGAAATATAATATCAATGTTAACACATAAAAATTCCATTTAATGACATTTAGATCTTATGAATAATACTGAAAATACAATATCAATGTTAATATTTAAAGATTCCATTTCATTACACTTATGTTGTATGAATAACAGTAGGAGGGAAATATATTATCGGAATATTTCAAATGCAGTCGTAATTATCATTATAGTCAAATACAGTCAAATTGTTCTCCAGATTACCTTGTAACTTTCTGTTCATATTCTATGCTCTATGTTTGATGGTTTTCAAATGACTGTCATTATGAAAATATTAAAAACAAGATAAACAGAAAAGTGAATAATTAATAATGACAGTCTTTCATCTGAGAAATTCAGTATGTTTTGTCTACCACCACACAAGGGAGTGTGTAAAAATCTTTGGCTATATCTTTATTTCATATTTATATCAAAATGAGAAATATATATATATATATATATATATATATATATAAATATATAAATACATCTGATAATTGATAAGTAAGAATTTATTCACTGCAATATTTTAGGTCTATATATGTACACCAGTACACCACATCAAAATCAGTGGAGCTACATTTTAAAAATGTTACAATGTTGGTGAAACATTAAAAATGTCCAAAATGCATTTAACATATGAAAATAACATTAAAAAAAAGACTACATTCAATCAGACTAAAATAAACAATTACAAATATCTTATGGCTTTCTAGAAAAAACATGTAGAACTGAATCAGTGAACAGAATTGAAGTTCTGGCTGTGATATTAGTGTGAAGTGAATAAAAATACATTTTATTAAAAGCCCTGAAATATATTGTATATATGCAGTAAATTTAAATATTTACTGTTTGCATCTGTATGCATAAATTTTTGACTGACTTCCATTAAACTAGTGAAAGTTTAAAAATGTCCAAAATGTATGAAAATTAAGTAAATCACATCCAAAAGAGTTTGGATCAATTAGATTAAAATTAACAACTTAAAAGCTTTTATTACACAAAATAATGGAAGGATACATAGTTGACCTGTAAAAATGATAGAAAACAAAATTGGTGAGTAGAGTTCAAATTCTGGCTAATTTGTGTTCCCTTCATACTAATATTAAAATATACTGAAAAGGAATGTTTCAGTACATAAAGTTTATAAAATTGTAGTTTCTTCTAGTTTGTAATCAATTCCCATATTCAATTTTCTTAAGTCAAACAATCCACTGACTGCAAAACATCTGTTTACTATAGCTGTGACTGTTCTGTTTGTCATCTTGTTATACACTTTTATATTTTTACTGACAGCCAAAATTTACATCTGTAAAAAGAAACCCTTACAAAAGTCTATCTGACTTTAAGCGGAAATTTTTCCCTTAGGGATAGTTTACATGAGACACATCTGAATCTATGTTCATCCTAGAGGCAAGCCATTTTTTCTAATGTTACATTGACTATCCCCCCCCAAAAATGCATGCAAACCTGAGACTATTTACTCTCTGTGGTATTCCACTACAGTTTAAACGTCCTGGGTATGACGATAAACTACATCCGAGTCCTGGGTATGACGATAAACTACATCCACGTCCTGGGTATGATGATAAACTACGTCCAACCAAAAAGCCGTCGATCCGATCAATCGGCTGGTCATGTCATGCCCCATCACATCTAACCCATCTCAAAACAACTACAACTTACAATTAACTTTTCCACCCAAACCCTACACTAAATATACTAACACCTTACCCCTAAAATGTGATGGAAAGCGGTGGCTTAGGGTCAATCAGTAGAAAAAACATTTTAAACAATGATGTTGCCAGCTATACATTTTTGAAACAATGATGTTGCCAGCTATACGTTTTTGATATATCTAGTAAATACTGGATCTGGCATTAAATAACCCATAGTGGTTGATATGCCATAAAACCCCAAACAAACAAACAAACTACAGTTTAATGATTTGATTATATAAAATAAATCTAAATTCATATTTACCGAATTCTTGAAAAAGACAAAAAAGAGTTTATTTATACCAATATGTCTTGTTTGCATTTCTATGTCCCAATTTTTACTGATCAGCATGAAATTCCTTTAAAACTAAGATCCACATAATTCACAAGAATATAACTTCCATCCACTGTCAAAAGGCTTCATTACACTAAATATAGGACAGATTCATAGCCCAGTAGTAAAAAATATGGAAAACTGAATCAGCAAGCATATTCTAAGTTCTAGCTGAATGTGTTCACTTCACACATATCTCAAATGTTTTAACACATTTTATTAAAAGAGGCTGAAAAAGGAATGTCATTAACATTCTGTTTAGAAAAAAGAAAATGAAAAATTAAAAGTCACGACTATTTCATAACTCTACAAAAAGATTTTGTTTTTCATTTCTCCTGTTTGCATCTGGATGTATCAATTTTTGACTGACCTCTGTAAAACTGATATAGTTTATAAATTCTCTTGCAGTATGAATTTTTGGTATTTGCAATAGAAATATTAATAAAAAGGTAAATTCTTACACATCAGTTATGTTGTCACAAATAACTTGGGCATATATATTGGGTGAAAATTTGAATCCACTAAATCGCTAAAAAAATAAATAATAAAGTGACCACAACCTACTTGAAATGTTTTAACATTTCATTAAAAGACCTAAATATGGCCAATAATGGAAACTGAATAAGTGAATAAAGTACAAAATTTGGTTGAAATATTACAGTAACGTGAACACAACCTATCCCAAAAGTTTTATTGCATTTTATTAAAAGACTCTGAATGTTCATAATAGTTATCAGAAAATATTGTTTTTAGATGAAGGCTTCCTTCCTCCAAATATAGAAGAGCTTCATGGCTTAACAGTAAACAATAGGGAAAACTGAATCATTGAATATAATTCAAATTCTGACTGAGATATTAGTGTGAAGTGAAGACAACCTATCTCAAATGTTTTAACACATTTTATTAAAAGACCTAAATATAACCAATAGGGAAAATTGAATAAGTGATCAGAGTTCAAATTCTTATTGAGATATTTGTCTGGCTACAGCTGTGACTTATCACAAATCTAAACTAAAACAAAAGTAGTTGTTCCACTGGTGGGGGATATGAAATAGGCTGTCAGTTGCACAATGAATTGTCCTGAAGTTAAGAACACCATGGATAGGTAAAAATTTTCAATACATTACATTCATTGTTCAAAGTGGAGGAGGAGCTTATGGCTTAACAGTGAACAGTATGGAAAACTGTATCAGTGAATAGAGTTGAAATTCTGGCCGAGATAGTTTCTATTCATTTTGCATTAATATCTTAAATGTATTAATAAATTTTATTAAAAGACCCTGAAAAGGAATGTTCATCAGCAAATATTTTGTTTCTGTAAAAGCTTCTTTACACCAAATACACAAGAGCTTCATGGCTTAACAATAAACAATATGGAAGATACTTTGTTCCCTTTTCACTTTTAATTCAAGAGTTTTAATGCATTTCATTAAAGAATGTTAATAATATTTTGATAGACAATAATTCAAAATGCACATTTACCTCATTCTTGAAAATATGACTAATTCATTCATGTATACAAAATACATACCAATTTTTGTATTTGTCTTATTTACATCTCTATATATGTTTGATTGACCTCCATGAAATTTATACAAATTATATTTTCTCTTGTGACATGATTTTGCCTTTGTTTTAAATATAAATTTCAATTAAAAAGCAGATTCTTAAATTTCAGTTGTGATTTTAGACATTTTTACTTATATTGCATGAAAATGTTCATCCACAAACTTATTAAAAATATGGTTTGTAAATTGGCATGTTTATTTTTAAATGAGAAATATGTCAAAACAAATTGAAGAAAGTAAGCCTTACAAGCAGAGTGACTGCTAGTGACTTTTCAGCTGTGATTTCTTTCTGAAAAGATCTACATAATTCACATGAATATGGTGTCCCTCCACTGTAAAACATGTTTAAAATTTGAATTGAAAAGGATGCATGAGAGATTTTACAAGAATGTATTCTCATCCTTATGTGCAAAAAATATGTTATATATTACATAATCCATTTGCAAGCACTGACTAAAAAAAAAAAAAACACACAATATGGTTTTTGCTTAGTTTGTATTTGTACATGGATGTGCCTTCCCACATAGGCCACCGAAACTTAATTATTTTGAAAATGAAGATCTATAAACTGTATAAAAAATATGGTTTCTATCCAGTATGCATTTGCTGGGAAAAATGCAAATCAGCAAACTTCACGAGAATATGGTTTCTCATCAGTATGTCTTTGCATATGGAGCAATAAATGTGACTTCTGCAAAAATGAAGATCCACAAACTTCACAAGTATATGGTTTCTCTCCAGTATGTGTTCTCATATGGCATTCTAAATATGACTTTCTTGAAAATGAAGATCCACAAACTTCACAAGAATACAGTTTCTCTCCAGTGTGTGTTTACATATGGCGCACCAAATGTGACTTCCAGGAAAATGCAGATCTACAAACTTCACAAGAATATGGTTTCTCCCCAGCATCCATTTGCATATGGTGTACCAAAACTGACTTTAATGAAAATTTAGATCTACAAACTTTGCAAGAATATGGTTTCTCATCAGTATGTGTTCACATATGATGCCCCAAACATGTCTTTTGTGAAAATGTAAATCTACAAACATCACAAGAATATGGTTTCTTTCCAGTATGTGATTGTATATGGCACTCCAAATCCACCTTCACTAAAAATGCTGTTCCACAAACTTCACAAGAATATGATTTTATTCACTCACCAAATATGATATGCTTGGAGATACAGATCTAGAATTTGCTTCCGTATGTCAAGCTAAATAAGAATTATAAAAATTTACAAACTTCAGCAGAATATGTCTCTAATATTTACTCTTATTGTATAAAAGACAAAGCACACATTCAAAGTAAATGATTTCTTGCTAGTTAATATTCATTGTGATGCATTTGAAAATGTAGGTACACCATTTTTACATGAAGATTATAGTATATATTTCTCTTTTCTTGGTGGAAAGTCCAGAGTTTTGTTTTCTTTCATTTAAACTCCAAATAATAACAGTCTTTATGTATATCATGATTTTCTGTACAGCCAGATATTTATCTGTGAAAAAAACGTTAAAAAAATATATACTAACAGAGACAATGGATAATGTATGAAATGTGTTTATACTGCAATAGATGCATAAGATATACATTGCTGTATATTAAAGATAGTTTGGTTGAGCACAGGATACATTAATCCAACTGTTAGAGATCAAATACACTGCAATTAACTGATAGTTAAGCAATCTTGTTTCACAGACTATCAAACTTTGTCCAATATAGAAACCATTCTATCTGTAGAAAGATGTACAAAAAGAAATGTAATAATTTTCATATCTACAATTTTTTTTCTATTTCTTTGGATATCAATCCAGGTTTGCTAATTTTATAATCCAATATAGAATTTCTTACTAAGCTTACAAACATTAAAAATTGAAACATGTCTTTCTTAAAGAATGTATAGTTACTAAGAATAAATGAAGCAAATGTCTTTGCTAGCAGGAAGTTTGTTTGTTTGTTTGGAGTTTTATGGCATATCAACCACTATGGGTTATTTAATGCCAGATCCAGTATTTACTAGATATATCAAAAACATATAGCTGGCAACGTCATTGTTTAAAAAAAAACGTATATCTGGCAACATCATCGTTTAATTTTTTTTTCCTACTGATTGATCCTAAGCCACCGCTTTCCGTCACATTTTAGGGGTAAGGTGTTAGTATATTTAGTGTAGCTTTGGGAGGGAAAGTTAATTGTAAGTTGTAGTTGTTTTGGGATAGGTTAGATGTGATGGGGTATGACATGACCAGCCGATTGATCGGATCGACGGCCTTTTGGTTGGACGTAGTTTATTGTCATACCCAGGACGCGGATGTAGTTTATCGTCATACCCAGGACGTGCTAGCAGGAAATGAAAAGATCAAGACATCTATACAACTGAATATTGCAGTATATATTTCTCTGTTCTTGATGAAAAGTCAAAATTCTTGTTTTCTTTCATTTAAATTCCCATTAACAGATTTAGGTACATGATTTTTATACAGCTATAACATCTGTGAACAAAAAGCAATAAAAGATATTAGCATTGACAGTAAATAAGTTCATATTGTAATAGATTGTAGCTGAAAGATTGTAAACTTTTTCTTTCTTTCTTTGCAAACAATTCCCACAATCTATTTCCTCTCAAACAATCTACCACCTGCAACATGTGTAACCTGTTTGATATAACAGTAACCGTTCTGCCTGTTGATGCATTCTCCCCATTTTTAGCTCCTTATTCCCAGCCAAGGTAATCTCATGAGAGAGTATCTGACTCTGGGATCTATCTGTTCTAGATGTGTAACCCATGAAGATGCCATTTCCTTTTGGGACAGTTTACATACGAGGCATGTTTGAATCTGTGTTCATGTTAGAGGTAAGTTGTTTTCTTCTAGCTTTACAAAAAAATGCATGCAACCCTAAGCCCTATGCAGTAGTTCACTACATAGATATGTAGTTACCTATGAAGGCTAGTTTAGACCAGTGGAGGGACACAATACTGCAGCAGTCATAGAAGAGGACTGCTGTAGCTGATGGTATATGAAAACAATTGATTAACCTTTGTTGAATATATAAATGGTTCTATCAGCACAAAAATGTATAAAAGAAATGTAAGAATTTTTATGTCTACATTTTTTTCTGTTTCTTTAGATATCAATATTGTTGAAAATGTATTCATTAACTTTTCACTATAATTAAAAATACTACCCACTAAGATTGTAAATGTTAAAAGTAAAACATTTCTTTCTTGAAGAATGTATAGTTACTGTAAAAAAGCAAATGTCTTTGGAAGTAAAAAAAAATTCAAGACATCCACACAACTGAACTAAAACTGCAGGTTAGCAGGTATGTTCTCACTTGTCCACATGTTGAAACACTTAACAATGGTTCTCTCACAGCCCTGCCCTTTCTTTCAAAACTTCAGGCCATAAGTCAAATGAAATACAGTAGACCAAACCCATCACAACCAAGGAAAGATGAAAAGAAACCAAATTTATAAATATTTAAATTTTATGAAACTTTCAATTAATCCCCTTTTAAGTTATTACAATAGAAAAGGAAAATGAAAAATAAATGGAAAAAGATTAAAATAATTGCTAAGTCATTTTTACACATTACAATTACTATTTGCCATTTTTTTTTTTAAAACTATTGTTAGATATCAAAATATTTTAATAACCCAGCAAGGTCTTTAATTTTCACTAGAAAAATTTATGAAAAGAAAAAAAAAAAAAACTAGAAAAACTGGCAAAGAACTTATTGATCATTAATTTATATTTATGTTTTAATTCCTTTCAGATAATAAAATCTCATAAAACATCAGTGACACATTCAAACATCATGCACATTTTAATGCAAAACTTCCTTCTTAAAAAAAAAAATAAGTAAATAAAATTTAAAATTTCTCAAATTTTAATGAAAATTTCAGCACTTATTAATGAAGTGCATTAATCAAGGGACATAATTTAGAGTTTTATTTTTTCATTTTCTGTAGAATTTAAAAAATAAAAAAATATATATCAGCAAATCTGGATAAACGTGCACACAATTTTAACTACCTTCAACTCTTCAGCAGTGTTTGTTTTAAAAAGTGATGATTAAAATTGGAATAAAACCTAAACATATGAAAGTGAATTTATACATTTTTTGTTCTTGAGAATTTACAACAAAAATAATAAAAACTATTTATAATATTATTTATTGGAATTGTAGGCAAAACATCAGCTAATTGCCAACTGATTTGAACTGTATAAAATGGTAATAAGGATTTCCTTAGAGTTGATAAACATATTTTGATAATTTAGTAAATATTTATAAATTCATGAATAAAAAATTGTTTTCATATTTAGTTTTTTGTAATTTGGTATATAATAAATACTGAATTGCACACTCTTATGTGAAAATCTTTCATTTACATTTAAAAAGAATTACCAAAAATCAAAGAATTATCTGATTTTAATGAAGATTTCTGCATTTATTCATTAATAGTGTTAGTCAAGGAATATCTTTCAGAATTATATTTTTGATCTCCTGTAAAATAAGAAATATAGTTAAAATAAAAGAAATATAGACAAAATTATTTTTAAAAATCTTCCTTCTCAGAATTGCCATTAAACTTTGTCTTTTAATCTTTCACACCCATTTTTATTTTCTACCAGTCTTATCAACAACAAACAACATCTGAAAGAACTTTAAATTATACTGCAAAAATACATGTGAAACTTGCAAAAATGCATGTACATAATGAATTTTTTCCTGTGGAAACCAAACACAATGTTTTATTAAAATTGGGTATCAGTGAACACTTCAAATGAAATAACTTTTGAGTTTTTCTGAATTCTTTTCTGAAAATTTCAGACTATATTTTTGATGTGTTAAAGGTTGGATATTTATTTTTTAATGATAGATCACTTTCAGGCATTTAGCTTTGGAAAAATGGAAAAATTAAGGGATATCCAAATTCACTATTATGCATTACCCATGAGGTAAGTGGGAGTATAACTGACTTAAAAAAAATAAGTATAAAGGCTAAAAATTTCCAGATTTTTGGTAAATTCCTCGATATTCTTTTTAAATAATTTTTTATCTCAAAATAGTGCATGATTTTGGAGGTACTAATTTAAAAAATAAACCATTGTTGTGGATTAATAGGCAATTTTATTATCATAAATGTTTACCACAGGTAGTATTTTTCAACAAAATGCATCAATCTCTTGTTTATGCAATGTTCCCTTTTAAAATTTTACTTTCAGTGAAAATTTTAATGAAAATGCAGATTCTTACAATTCAATTGTGATTTCATAGATAACTTCTATATTCATTTTCATTTAAAAAGATTTTAGCCACAAACTTGTTAACAATATGGTTGGTATGTTAGCATGTTTATTTGTAAATGCTTAAATTTTTTAAAATATTAAGACAAAGCTTTATAAGTAGGGTGTCTTTTCAGCTGCGATTTCTTTGAGAACTCGGATCAACATTATTCACAAATCTTTCCTGTGTGTAGGTGTACAAAATTTTACAAAAATGAAGTGTTTTTTTTTAAACATTACAGATTTGACAAGAATGCAGGTCCACAAGCTTAAAAAATATTATGGTTTCTCATGAGTCTTTGCAAGTGTTGCATCATATATCACAACTGGTAATGCAGATTCAAAAACTTTACAAGAACATGAAACAATCTTGGAACTTTATGCCTGTAAAAAAAAAAAAAAAAAAAGTGTCAAAAGGATGTTTTCCCATTGATACCACTATTATTTTAACTACCTTTACTCCTCAGCAATATTTATTGTTTTAAAAAGCAATGATTAGAAATGGAATGAAATCTAAATATATGAAAGTGAATTCATGCATTTATCTTTGTTCCTAAGAATTGACAAAATAATAAATGCTATTTATTTATTTATTAGATTATTTACATTGATTTATTTATTTGAATTGTTGGCAAAACATTGGCTAATTGCTCATTAATTAAAAATTTTTATAAAATGGTAAATAAGGATTTCCTTATAGTTGGTTCACATATTTTAATAATAATGTTTATAAATTTATGAATAAAAAACCGTTTTCTTTTTTATTTTATTATAAATTGGTAAATGATAAATATTCCATTGTATTAGTTTTTACAATGTTGTAAATATAAAATTATTCTTGTAAATAAACAATCTAATAAATAGTGCTTAATATTTTTGTTCTTAATTCTCAAGAAAAAATGTATAAATTCATTTAGGTTTTATTACAATTCTAATCATCACTTTTCAAAATAAACATTACCAAGAAGTGAAGGTAGTTAAAATAATAAAAATGTCCTTTTGATAGTTTTTTTTTTTGGATACAAAAATCCAAGGCTACAGAAAATGGTTGCTTCCAGTTAGATATATATGTGTGGTTCACGAATGTTGATATCTCTAAAAATGCAGACCAGAAAATTTCACAAGATTAGTGAGTGATAGTTAATCTGAATTTTATAGAAACAGAGATAAACAACATTATAAAACTCAGATGGAAATATTTTCTATCCAGTGTGTGTCCGCATATGTCGTTTCAAATGTGACTTCTGTGAAAATTCAAATCCACAAACTTCACAAGAATATGGTTTGTCTCCAGTGTGTGTTCGTATGTTCCCTCAAAGATGACTGCCTTTAAAAAGCAAATCCACATACTTGACAGGTATACGATTTTTCTCCAGTGTGTGTTCGCATATGCCACCCCAAATGTAACTTCCTTAAAAATGCAGATCCACAAACTTCACAAGAATATGGTTTCTCTTCAGAGTGTGTTCGCATATGGCGGTTTAAAACTGACTTCAGTGAAAATGCAGTGCCACAAACTTTGCAAGAATATGGTTTTCCTCCAGTGTGTGTTCGCATATGGCAATTAATGTATGACTTCTGTGAAAATGCAGATCCACAAACTTTACAATAATATGGCTTCTCTCCAGTGTGTGTTAAGATATGCCGCTGCATAGATCTCTTCTCTGAAAATGTCAATCCACACACTTCACAAGAATATGGTTTCTCTCCTGTGTGTGTTCGCACATGGCGCTCCAAATTTGATTTTCGTGAAAATGAAGATCCACAAATTTCACAAGAATATGGTTTCTCTCCAGTGTGCGTTTGTATATGGTGTAACAAATTTGTCTTCTGAGAAAAAGCAAATCCACATATTTCACAAGAATATTTATTTTCAGTATGTTTTCGCATATGACACTGCAACGATGATACCTTTGAAAGTTCAGATTCACAAAATTCACAAGAATATGGTTTCTCACCAGTGTGCGTTTCCATATGGATTACCAAGTTACACTTCAGTAAAAATGCTGATTCACAAACTTCAGAATAATAATATGGTATGCATATGTCTAATCAATTATGATCTGTTTGAAGATGGAAATCAACAAACTTCATGTGAAAATGAAGTCTCTTCAGTGTGCTTAATTCCAAAGTTCACATGAATACCACTTACCTCAAATTTTTACTCATATGCAATACTCTACTTTTGTAGAAAAGACAAACCACTCATTTCATGTTTTTGGCCAATATTCACTGTGATGCTTTGAAAATCTCGATGTACAATTTTTACATGAATATGGCAGTATGTATTTCTCTGTTTTTGATGGAAAGTCAAAATTCTTTTCTTTCATTTAAATTCCCAATAAGAACAGTTTTTATGAATATTGAATATCTGTTCAGTCAAAACATCTGTGAAAGAAAAGAAATAAAAACATATTAATGGAGACAATAGATAATATATTAAATCAGTTTCTATTTTGAAAGATATTAAATTTATTAGAAAGATTTTCAAACTTCAAAAGAATATAGCTTGTCTCTAATTTTTACTCGTATGTAACACTGCTTTTGTAGAAAAGACAAACCACAAATTTCAAAGTTATTGTTTATTCGCTGTTAATGATCAATGAGATTCTTTCAGAAATGTACATAAACAACTTTTACATGAATACTGTTTCTCTGTTCGTAGTCAAAAGTCAACATTTTTTTCTTTCATTTAAATTCCCAATAACAGTTTTTATGTATATCATGATTTTCTGTGCAACCAAAAAATCTGTGAAAAATAAGCAATAGAAAATATATTAAGAGAGTGAATTGCTGTATTTTGCTGTTTCTTATAAGATGCATTTTTTTTTTCATATGAAATATCTAGAAAAACCGCCCTGTATCTGATAAATCAAAGGTCAGTGTAGCGGCTCCTTATTGCTTTTTCTGGTCGTAAATTAAAACATGAGTCTCGACTGATGTTTGAGCTTGAATTTTATTTATAGCTTCAAATCACCGTGAAATACTGAAATACAAAAAGGGTTTTAAAACACGACATAAATTATTTTTACAAAAAGGGGTCTTCTTAAGTCCAGTAATTTCACGGGAAAGTTAAAGAGAACATATTCACCTGTGCGCCGTAACCAGTAATAAGGGCTACTAAGTTCTAATTCTTAACAAAACAAAACTCCCTCCAATTCTTTCCACTGGTCCTTGCTTTGGGGGAAGTTGCAGTGAATTGTGGGAGTTTCTAATGGAAATGGGCCCTTACCTAATTGTTTCCCGTACACTGTCCATATTAAAAGTCTAATTATTAAAATTAAAAAATGGATAAAGAATCCATAACTAAACTATTGGCGCATCTAAAAGGGGGGAGCGACAGCTACAGTCAGTGATGAAAGTTCTAAAGTTTGTGGTATGGGGATAGCATCTGCTCCCCAGTTACATCCAATTCTGAGCCCTTGAAAACATACTGAGTGTTTCAAAATTAAATTAACAATACTTAACCGCATTTCTGTATCTAAATTTACATGTACCTAATTTTAAAATTATTGCGCTATCCTGGTTTTTGATGAATTCGTCATGATTAGTGAGGATTTCAGGCTGATATTTAGGTTAAGTTTCAGTGGTATTGTATCCTCTAACCTCTCATCTAATTATTACATTCTAAATAGTTACCATCAATTTGGTATTTTTCAGTCTGTCATGATGAGTCAAGTTTTCATGTTGAAATATGCTACTCAGCGGGGCGGGCTATGAAGTACAAAGAAAAAACATTTTTTTCCAATTTCTTCCTGTAAAATTGGTGTATATCAGAAAGTGTTATAAGCAATGAAATAGGGTACATATGAAATCAGTTTAGATTGTAATAAATATAGAATGTCCAATAACTTGGATTGATTTTAAATGCGAATTAAGTTTAAGTGTCTAAGGATTTTTTTTTCTTTTTCTTTCAGATTTAACAACTGAAGTCTTTGTTGATTTCAACCATAGAAAGATTAACAATCAAACAACATGTAAAGTTATTGAAGCCTATTACGAAAGTGGACATTCAAATTTATAAATATGCAGCCCAATGATTCTGCTATCAAAAAATGCACACCAAACAGTGACCTTTTGTGGATGCAGTGGCTTTTCAACAGTCTTCCTTGGATTTTCATCAGCTCAAATGTGACAATTCTGCTTATTAACAAATCCATTAAGATGAAAATGGGCTTCATCACTAATGAGGATTTTTTGCAAAAAAAATCTTCGTCTGCTTGTCTTTGCTCATGCACCCAATTGACGAATGTACGGCGCTCGAAATAGTCAGCGGGTTTCAGTTCTCGTGTCAATTGAATTTTGTAAGCATGTAGAGACAAATGTGATGAAGTTGTTAAATATTTTAAAATCAAATTTGAAGCCATGTGTCTCAGAAAATTCTCTTATTATTATTTTACAGATCTTAAATTTCAAAGCTTATTACAATCTGCAAAACTGTATTTTTACAATAATGTTTTAATATTAAAGAAAATGTATTAACAATGCTCACGGCAAAACTACGGAAGCACAATTCTGAAATAACGTCACATGTGCTTGAGTTCTGATAGCATATCATTTTCAAAATTTTTAATTTTCTTAATATAATTTTTTCAGCAAAAGATATACTGCAATTATTAATTTTTCTTTTGTAGATTCAATTTTAGGGCCAGAAACAGTGCAGGCTTTGGGCATATTTTCATGCCACCGTAATGACATGAACAAAGCAAGATTTTAACTAAAATTTCGAATATTTTAGAAAGGATCAAAAAATTTTTTTAAATAATTAAAAATACTTTGGTCTTTCCTCTTAATGATGACATAAATATTTAGACAATAAAATTTTTTTTTTAATTAGGTATCTCCACTTTTTTGCAGGAAAACAGCATAGTGTAATGAAAAAGGCCACAAACTTAATAAAAACAAAGTATTATCGTCAAAATGTTTATTTTATTATTAAGATGAAAGACTAAAGGATTTTAAATTATTTTTTGAAATTTTTTAATCCTTTCTAAAACGTTCGAAATTTTTGTTAAAATCTTGCTTTGTTCATGTCATCATGGTGGCATGAAAATAACGTTGTTTTTTTTGCACTTTTCCGTTGAAAACACATTGATTTAGAAATTCTTGTAAAAATCAAATAATTGCCCGATTTTAATGAAATTTTCAGGACGTATTCACAAATGAATGAAATTATTTTTTTTTTATTTTAGAAAAGTTTGATAAATTTTTTTTTTTTTACATGTTAACCCTTCCCCCACCCACACACACTTAATTTCATGAAATTTCGAAAAAAAACTTTCTATTTTGAATTTTTTTATTCATTAAAAGTAGAACACTGGAGAAGGTAAATTGCCTAATCTTTTTTCAAAGTTGAATTATTCTAACTGAAACTACTCTGAATTGAAAAATAATGACTGCAATAAAACTATGACATTATTTAATTAGAAAAGCTTTTAATTGCTTTTGTAAATAAGTTATATTAAACATTATTGTTGTTTGAAGAAATAAAATTTTTCTAAATAATAATCAATTTTTACAAGAATTTTTTCTTTTTTTTTTTATTGGAATTATAATAATTTATAATATTTTAAAATTGTGTAAAATCCTGTATTGGGCTATTTCCTGAATGTAACAGTAATTAAATGGAAACAAAATTTATGAATCCAAAATTGAAATGATTAATAAACGTAGTTTCACTATTCTATTTTTAAAATAATTTTTTGTCATTTTTTTTTTTTTTTACTTAATTTGTTCCCTAACATTATTATGAAATGGTCACAGAAATTAATTTAAGAAAATTTTATAGTATTTTGAATTTTTTTATTTTTGCATAAAACATCTTTGAAAAGTAAATAAAAGTCAATAAGGTAATTGTGGAAATTTAAAAAATTACTAGGTGGTTAAAAACCCCCCAAAAATGCATTCACTTAGATTTCTTAAATTTGGTATCAATTCTAGCCAGCCATACTAGCGGTCATCGCTTCGTTACTCATCAGCCATCCATTATTGTCTCAGATAAACTATGATAAGCTGGACCAATCATTAAATAAATGGTTGTATATTACTTTTTATGCTATAAGTAACATTTATTTCAAACCAGAACTTTAAATTTTCTAATTCTACTCAAAGAACATGTCAGAAATTTTTTTTTTTTTTTGAAAGAAATTTAAAATAGATAAATTTTCTTTGTTTACAAATTTCTTAAAATTAAGAAACTGGCCGCTTTAAAAATTATTTTAAGAAAATAGAAATTAAATTTGGCATTCCAATCTAATTTCTATCTGAAATAAACCAGAATATTTTACTTACTGGAAATAATAAATTTAATCATATAGCTTTCAATTTAAATGAAATCTTCAAGAATGATTTTCATTTTTTTAAATTTATTTTAAACGTTAGGTATCAAAAATTTATGCCGAGATAGTGGAGGTACCTATTTTTAATCAAGTGAGGGGCTTTTTTTCATCAGAGTGAGTTTTTGGACATATTATTGACACGTTATTTGAGGGAAATTAGCAAATTTAAAGTTAAATTAATCTGATATGAAACAAATATTACTTACAGAATAAAAAAACATACTATACAAGCATTTCTAAACCATGGTTGTTTTTCTGACGTGCTGATTGATGTTGTTGACAGCTAAGTATGGATGATCAGAATTGACATAAATTTACGAAACTAAGTGAATGCATTTTTTTTTTGTTTTTTCTATAACTAGTAATTTTTACAAATTAACAATATTTTCAGCAATTATCTAATACTTTATTGACTGCTTTACGTTTGAAAATGCTTTCTGAAAAAAATTTACAAAATTTTAAATATAACCGAAAAATTAAAAAACTACTAACAAAAAAAAAAATCATTTCTCATAAAAAGTCAAACTAAAAAAAATTACTCAATTGAAGTATGACATACAATAAAATAAATACATAGAATAAAATATTTAGTGAAATAAAAATTTTAAAAAGTAAAACTTACTTTAAATTTGAAAGTATTAAAACTGTCAAGGGATAATGTCCAAAAACCTGTTGAGATGTAAAAACACGAAATGAATAAATTTCTCAGTAAAGGGAGGACAACTCTTACAACAGGTAACCTTTTAAATTTAATGTCATGAATACTCTAGACTACCATACATACAAAAATGGAAAGGTTTAAACTAAAAGAAAATCAAAATTAAAAATTATTCTAAAAATATTGGGTGTAAATTACTTTTATAAAGTTTTTCAATTTTTGATTCATAAATATAGTTTCCACTTAATTACAATATCACCTAAAAGAAAAAGTGATATAGTTTAAAAATTAAAAGAATTCTTGTAAAAATTCATTATTCATCGAGAAAAAAGTTTCTTAAAACAAGTGTCCTTAGTAAAATCAGTAAAAACTTTCCTAATTAAATAATGTTAGTTTTAATTATTGCATTTTTTTTTTTAGTTTACGATTCAGAGTATATTTTGGGGAAATGAGTAGTAGTAGTAGTAGTAGCTTAAAAAAAAAAATGAATGATTTACATTCTCCAAAGAGTCTTACTTTTAACTAAGAAAATTTTGGGAAAGAAAATTTAATTTCTGGAAATTTCATTTAGTAAATAGGGGGGTAAAAAATATATATATATATATTTCTTACTAAGATTCTCTAAAAATAAAAAAAATCACAAGTAATTTAGTTCATTTGTGAATAAGTCTTGAAAGTTTCATTAAAATTATTTGATTTTTGCAAGAATTTCCAAATCGATATGTTTTTCAACCGAAAAAACGCAAAAACACTAAGGTAAACATAAATTTTACGTCAACAGCTGTAAAAAATTTAACCAAAATTTTGAACGTGCTGGAAAGTATTAAATTTTTTTAAACATAATTAATACTTTCCACTTAAAGTGATACTACTAGTTAGTTTTTTTAATAAAAATATCAAATATAATTTTTTATTGCATAATATTTCCACATTAATAATAAAGAAAGAGTAACTTTTAATTTGAAAATGTCATAAGTGCTTTTCTATTGACATGTCCAAACTAACTTACAGCGGTTAAATTAAAATAAAATAAAAACTTCAAAAGAAAAGAACAAAAAAAATGCTACTAGTTTCCTTTCTTTAGTTAGTATTTTTTTAAATATCTGACATGATGAAATTGAAATCATAGCTGAATTTATTTTAATTTTTTCATTATTATTCTAAACACAAACAGCGAATAAAAGGAAATCAAATAACGATTTATGAAAATTATTTCAATTCTTCCACTTCTTCAGTCTTCATTTAGCTTTCAGACGAGAAAATCAAAACAAGAATTCTTTGTGTTCAAATGATTTTGTTGTGATTTTTCTATCAACCAAACAGATTTTTGTATTATTCTCTCATTTAATATAATAATGTCAAAGTTGAAACGAATGAGAGAGAGAATTAAGAAATGGCATAGCACACAAGATAACAGTGAAAAAGCGTTTAAGAAGAATATTTCATTGCTAAAAAAGACGAAGAAATTAAACGGTGTTACATCAAAATTGGTTCCTTGTGTTTAAAATCCTTAGATTTCTTGGCATTGACGGAGCAAAGTCATTCAAAATCAGATACATAATGAACCTCAACGACCAGAGATTTTCACCTGCCAACATTTTGTTGACAAGTACTGTCAGGTCATACAACCATCTTTTGAGTTTCTCGCTATATACTCGGTACCACCCAAATATAAGCTAAAAACCATAAAACGTGTTTTTTAAAATATTTTAATTTTATTTTAAGTGTCCTTTTTTAAGGAAAATAATGTTTTTATTTGAACGATCATAATAGCTATCAGCAACGATCGGCCATTTTAATTGAAAAATGACGAGAGAAAAAGTACATTTTAAAATTCTCTTAAAAATCAAGATGTGTTGGTTAATTTTATTCATTCACGTCGTAGCAGCATTTACTGGCGTTATTTGCATACATTTGCAGTGGAATATTCACTTGTCTTGATTATTGCGCATGTAATATAGTTCTCTTGCGTAGTAATTGAGACAAGTAAGATCAGTAAAAAAAAAAAGAAGACCGTTAACTATATTCTTCCGTGCTTAGCTTTCTGCAGCAAATGTATGCAAACATCGCCAGTAATGGCTGCTGCCAACAACATGAATGGATCCAAACTTTTACTGTCGATAACTCCAAAATGGTAGATTTTATCAAATTTATCACGTCATTTTAGAATGAAGCATGTACATTTACACCTAAATGTAAGTATTCGGGAATTTTTTAATGCAAACTGAGTGTGGGTCCTAATCTGCAAATAAACCGATATGTTTTTAAAAAATTAGAAAATTTAAGAATTGATTGTTAATAGAAATTAAAACTGTTTTTTACTGACTTACGCTTAAAAGATCCTGAAATACACATTTGAACACAGCCTGGTATATTCTCTACTGTCAACATGTTCACAGGTCAAGAGGTAGGAATATAGTGAGTCTGATCCTTGTTATGTTGTGGGGGGGGGGGGTATCGGCTAGGATGGCTACGATAATGAACAGATAAGGCGAGAGCTGAGTAATCACATGCGTTATTTTTGAAACGCCATTACAGGAAATTCACCAATTAACTAAGGGCAATAACTCTTCTCAACTTCCGAGTTATACAAGGGACTTAACTACTACAACATCTCCCTTCTTCAACTGAGAGTGAACTCATCTAAATACTTAACAAAAAAAAAATGTTTCCTTGTTAATGGGAGAATATAGTGTCTGTTTGTCTAAGAGCGTGGGGAGCTTTATAGATCTAGTCTCTGTGGGGCCTTTATACATATTCGGGATCTTCTTGGCTCGGGGGTAGATCTACAGGATCCACTGGTGTGTGATACAGTGGTCGGCTGCTTTATCCGTGTAGGTGATGCCTGGCCTTCAGACCTCCTCCTCTGGCTAAGGTCTGGTGATGACCTGTTCTGAAGTGTGTGTGGTGTTGGGACATTGCTGATGTGCAGTTCCCTTTGTGATGCAATTTCTTCAGATGTGTGTGGTTGATCAGATCTATCTTCAAGTATTGAGCTGGTCTGATGAATTGCCTATTCCTTCGGCAGATGTTACCACTTTTAGACTCAACTATGTAGGATCTCGGTGCCGCAGCAGAACGCTGAATGATTCCGGGCTCCCATAGCTTTGTTTTCTCATGCTGGTCATAGACTCTCTACCCCGCATGTAGAGGTGGGTGTTGTCTGTTATGCTGCTTGTCATAACAGTTCTTTGATCTCTCCTTGTACTGCTGTAATGCTGTTCTTGTCTGCTCATCGCCGAGTTGCTGCTTGGATACTAGTGGTGTCCGTATTTGTCGGCCACTGAGCAATTCTGCTGGAGAGTTGATGTTCGCAGACATTGGTGTGGCTCTGTATGCCATCATCGCTAGATAACTGTCTTGTCCAGTTTCTTGTGCCTTCAGTAGTATTCTCTTGCATATTCCGACCATCCTCTCGGCAAATCCGTTAGATTTCGGGTAATGTGGAGACGATGGCTTGTGTAGGAAGTGGTACGATCTGGAAAAGACCTTAAATTCCTTGCTCGTGAACTGTGGACCATTGTCCGAGTATAGAATTTCCGGTACACCTCGTTCCTCAAATATTGCCTTTATATTTTTGATGACGGATGCTGATGTGGTGGGGTGGAGGCGTCGTATGAATGGACTTCGGCTGTACTGGTCCGCTACAAGCAGATATTCCCTCCCAGCCATTGAGAATAAATCTGTGCTGACGTATTGCCAAGGGTAAGTAGGGGTCTCATGCTGGTGTATCGATTCGGCAGGGATACTTGCCTGATACTTTTGGCAGGTGTGACAATTAAGCACTATATCCTCAGTGTCTTTATTCATCCCTACCCAGTATAAAACTGACCGAGCTCTTAATCTGGTTTTCTCAACTGCTTGGTGTGATGCATGGAGTTCTTCCAATATAACTCTTTGCAGGGAGGCTGGTATTATGATTTTGTTGCTCTTAAGCAAAATACCATCTTGAACCCCAATCTCATCTCTAAAGTTCCACAACAGTAAGAGATAGCTTGGGCAGTCAGCTCGATTGGTAGGCCATCCGGACATGACCATATTCACAAGTTCTTTTAGTAATGGGTCTTGCAACGTCTCAACTCGGATGGTCTCCATTCTGGTTGGTGAAACATTAAAGTAGGTCATCATACTGTGGACATTGAGGTCAATTCCTTGCTAGGTCTAGGTGATACTCGTGATAGGCAGTCTGCAATTGGTACTGTTTTTCCTGGGGTATATTTCACAATGAAGTCATATCCTTCCACTTTCAGTAGCATTCTCGCAAGTCTTGGAGGTGCTCGTGATAGGTTCTTTAGCGCTATCGATTCTAATGGCTTATGATCTGTGTGGATGGTTATTTTGTGACCCCACACATAATGGTGAAATCTCTCCAAGCCAAAAACGATGGCTAACATTTCCCTCTCGATGTTTGAGTATCGTGTTTCTGGGTCTGAGTTGAACTTACATTTTTTTCTCTTGCCCTAAGCATTAGTTGCCTCAGTGCTTCGTCATGATCACTACCATCTTCTTCGAATCCATATACGATTATGTCATCACATATAGAAAGGACGTTTCTAAGGTCACCAAAATTCTTCTTCATGGCTCTTTGAAATTCATCTTGGGCGCATTTTACTCCCATGGGAAACCTGTTGAACATGTATCTACCATATGGTGTTATAAATATCGTAAGTCTTCTTGAATTCTCGTCCAGGTTTAGGTGCCAGTATCCAGATTTGATGTCAACGGTTGTGAACCATCTTGCGCCATTTAGCTCAGCGGTGATGTCCTCAAATGTCGGAGTGACGTAATGTGGTCTGCGCACTGCTTTGTTTAAGTCACGAGGGTCTAGGCATAGTCTGACCGAACCATTGGTTTTGGTTACACAAACATATGAATTCACCCATGGTGTTGGTTCTGTCACAGGGGATATTATGCCTTGGGCTACTAACGAGTCCAATTCCATTTTCAACTTCTCTTTTAGAGCTATCGGGATTCGTCGAGGTGGGTGTACAACTGGTGATACTTCTGGGTCCACATGAATGGTATATTCACCAGGTAGACAACCAATAGAATCAAATACATCAGGGAATTCCTGAATGATTTTCTTTCTTTCATTTAAATTTCCTTTCCAACTTGATCTTGGTATTGGAACTGGTTTTGTATTCTGCTGGGATGCTTGGTCATCGTTTGTGTGTACCTGATGATTTTCTGTAGCAGTAGCGACTGATTTTACAGCTAAGTTTAGGGTCACTAACCCTAACTCCCGTGATGTCTGTAGTCCTATCAATATCGGCCCTTTTGAATTTACAACATGGAATGTTGCACTAATAAATCTGTTGCGGAATCTTACCCCTAGCCGACAGGTTCCTTCTTGATCAATTGTTGTTCCGCCGAAAGCAATTAACCGTATTGCCGTCGCTTTGAGTGGTAGTCCATGCAGTTTTTTATATATTTTCTTGGGCAAAAGGTTGCTCATAGCACCTGTATCGACCTTCGCATTGACGTCTATCTGCACTTGTCTGTTGCCAATTTTTAACTTGGCATATGCCTCTATAGCGGTTGATGGTGACTGCTGAATGGAGTGGAAATATATATCTTCACTCGAACTACTAGCATTACTTTCATTTTGTGTCGCCGTGTGGATTCTCCTGTCTTTGTGCCACCGTAACTGCGTCACTCTTTTACTTGCATTTTTTTTATCTCCCGTCTTGGAGCGGCAAACATTAGCAAAATGTCCCTTTTTGGTGCATCTCATGCATGACTTTCCTTTTGCTGGGCACTCTCCTCGAGGATGTCCTTTGCCACAATATCCACACTGTGTTGGCTTTTTATTAATCTTAGCCTGAATTGCATGCGTACTGCTCTCTTCTACTGGGATGCGTATAGCTTCAACGTGCTTGCAAGTCACCTCCTCTGTCTCTACTATGCGTAGCGCTTTTGCTATAGTCAGATCATTATCTTCCTTAATTAAGGATTTCTGCACTGACTTTAGATAAATGCCGAATATGAAGAGATCGACTATAAGGGTGTCTTCCACCAGTTGGTTGTATTCACATTGTTTGGCTATTTGGCGAAGCCGTTTCAAGAAATGAGTGTGCCAATTCGTCTGAATTTTGTCTGTACTGCAGCAGTTCGTGTCTTGCCACGCGAAAATTCGACCTTGGGTTCGCATACTGTCTAAAGTATTCAATGTATGTTTCGACGGTCCTTTCTTCTTCATGCCGAAAAACAAATGTGTCACTTATTTCTTGTCCCTCGACACCGGCCCATAACAAAATATATCTAAGCTTGACGTCGTCGTCAACGTTACGCATGGGACCTTCAAAATGGAGCCTGACTTGCCGAATAAATCTGTCCATTGATTTGGCAAAGTTTGTGCTGGACCAATCTATTGTTGGTGGAGGTATTTGTGATGAAGCTGCCATACTAAATCTTATTGCTTTGCTATAAAGATAATTATCTTACCTTAGTGTTTGGTGCCTACGCACGTGTTCGTCTTTCTTTTTTTTTAAATCCTCGAGGAGAAAAAAAAACAAATATCACGGCTTATTCATTATTTCCAATTCATTTCATTTTTGTATAAGAGTGTCCTTGTAATCCCACTTCTGACACCATGTTATGTTGTGGGGGGGGGTTATCGGATAGGATGGCTACGATAATGAACGGATAAGGCAAGAGCTGAGTAATCACATGCTTTTTTTTTGAAACGCCATTACAGGAAATCCTACCAACTAACTAAGGGCAATAACTCTTCTCAACTTCCGAGTTATACAAGGGACTTAACTACTACAACAATCCTCACTGGGTGCTTCATAGTTCCAGATTTGTGCCACAACTAAGCTATGCTTAGAAAATTACCATACGTCAAGCATAAGCAGTTATGCTACTACACACAGTAAAGAAAAATTTTCTCAAATTGAATTAAATACAGAAGACTAAGAAAATGGTTTTGTTTATGTTGTAAAATAATAATTTTTAATATTGTGCAACAATTATGTTAAGAATATATTTTAATTCTATATGCCTTTATGCAGGGCCTCTGCAAGGGTTTTGAGTGCCTCCACTGAATCTACGAGGCCCCTGTTCGACTAGATCTCACTTTTCATAAGGTAGTATATTCATATAAAACACAATTTTTTTGGTATCCTTATTATGTTCAATAATGGATCATTTGCTTCAATTCAACTAGAAAAATTGAAAATAAATGCAGTGTATCTAAATACAAATTAGAGACATGTGCATAAGAGATCATTTCATAAATCAACAGTATTGTGTGACAATTTTTAGCATTAACTTGAGATTTTTCTTCATAAAAAGTTGAATAATTTTAAGACATTCAACATTAGAGATAAAAATAGTAAATTTCATATAGTATTTTTGGAGACTTAACATGAGCAAAACACATTCATAGATTTGGACTAAGAAGAAAAAAAAGAAATATCCCAGAATAACATAAAATCCATGAAAATTCTTATCATTTTGTGGACACCTAAGGTGCCAGGTAATAAACCCAGCCCCCTCCTAACGGAGAGGTTGTTTAAACGTTGTAAGAACTCAAAAGCAATTTTACTGTGGATGATCTAGCGATTGAAGTACTTTCTAAACCTTTTTCTCTTAGTAAATTTGTTTTCTCTTTTAATTAGAGTAGCATTTTTTAAATTAAAATTGGGGTCATTCACATTCTGGTGAGCAACCAGTGTATTTAATGTGTTGCTTTGTAAAGTATCCCTTTTGTGTTCATATAATCTTTTTCAACTAGGCAAACCTAGTTGGAAAACTAATGGAAACAAATATGGCTAACAAACTCATGGCCAATCTAGATATAAAATCCCTTTAAACCAACATCCTGATTGATAGATGCTTAAGTCATTTAAAAAAGTATTTCATAAATAAACAATCTAATAAATAGTGTTTATTATCAAGAACAAAACATGTATAAATTCACTTTCATCATGTTTAGGTTTTATCAAAATTCTAATCATTGCTTTTTAAACAATAAACATTGCTGAGGAGTGAAAGTAGTTAAAATAAAAGCAGTTGCATGGAGAAACTGTTGGGGGGGGGGGGTGACACTCCATTTTTGGGGGATTTTTTTTTTGCCGGCACAAAGGTCCAAGATTGCCAAAACAATTAAAAGACCCAAGTGTTACATTCTCTCAAAAACAAAATCTTCTTCTGATACCTGCTACACTAATTTCTACCACTGGATAGATGTGAACACTCCAAAACCCAAGAATGAACTAAAATTCCATCAACTGTTCATAGGCTCCGCACATAGCTTCCATTTTTACTTATGCACTCAAAGAAAAATACAATCCAGAATTCCCACAAAACAAAATAAAATTTGGAGCCGATCTGAGCTTAACAAAAGGACATAAGAGCCCATCAAAGGGACATCTTCTGAGTCAGACGTCATAATAGCTTGGATTCACAATCGGAACACAACCTCCCATTTCAAAAAGACAATTCGCCAAAGGCCGTCGCTGCAGTAAGTCACAAATGACCCTCCCTCTCCTACCATAGAATTTTGTGGATGACTTTTACAATTCCACTTATCTCCTTCTTTCGATGAGAGACACTAATTTACCAATTGTTGTATTTTTATGTTAATACACTTGTTTATTTCTTAAACCTCTGTCGTTTCTTCTTTGTTTTCCCACCATAAACTTAATATAACACAAGTGCAATATGACAAATCACCTAGTGATTCAGTTTCCAAACAGTGATATGCGAACATTATTTAGAAGTATAAATTTTTGGAACATATGCAGGATTGACAGTGGAGCACTTAATGAAATTACAACCATGGTTCAAATAAAGTATCAAGGGATTTCTTAATTTCCATAATATTATTAAGCATACCCACGTACTGTATATTCAAGATACCAGAAAAGTTGAATGAGAGAAGCGAAAATTTCAGAAAATGTTTGTGCTTCTACTGTTTTTAAATTTTAAAAACGATACAAGATAGAAATAAACAATTTGTCAATATTTTTTATGCATTTCAAAAACACCCTGATTATAAACTTTATGCTTGTAGCATCATATGCAAATGAGAATGACAAGATAAATAGAGAGCAGAGGGTAAACAAAGGGCAATCATCAGTGAACCCGTTTGCTAAATGTAACATGGAGGACTGTGCTACGATTGATACTACTCACAGAGAAATAGACAACATAACAATGGCGTTGCCGATAGGATTCTTGAATGCGCTGGAAGATCCCGAACACATAGAGGCATGGATCAGAACGTTTGCGGCATTTGCAACATTAAAAAAATTTGAGATACCAAAACTGAAGGAGGAGAAAACAAGATAACGGATTTATTTCTTGCTACTGCTACTGGGTCTGAAGCGGTGAAGAAATTTTCGACAATGTGTTACCTGAGTGAATTAGAAGAAATGACATTTGAAGAAGTTGTCAAAGTTATAAAAAAGAACATAAAACCAAAGAAAAGATTGGTCGTTACTGAAAGAACTAAGTTTTTAGAGAGACAAGCACGAAATGAGTCCATTATACTGTACAGTACTTACATAGATTAAAAGAATGTGTTAAGTACTGTGAGTTTGAAAAGTTGGGAACCCGAGAAATGACCACAGAAGATGAATTAATTCTTCTCAGAATAATTGAAGGTGTGGACTCGTCCACGACAACCAGTTTACCCTCTGCTAGGAAATGCACTCTTCCTGTTGCATTATTACCAACATCATACTTACAAATAATCAACAGGCATTCATTGGTTAATCACCGTCAATCTAGCTTCCTGATTGGTCAGTATCGACCAATCAGATCACTCCCACGCGCACGATCAATTTAGGCGCCAACTCAATTCGGAGCCTGTCACGTGATAGAACATGATATAAAAAAAACCCAACACGTGTGATTCTCTCTAGAATCCTGTTTCGACGCAGACTCTCGAACCTAACTTCTCTTCGTCACTCAACACCACTGCCAAAATGTGACTCTCAAAGAACACCCGTCTTGACTAACGCAGTCAGACGTTAAAGAACTTTGCAACAATTCATGCAAGTATAATTCTAGCATCATTCACCCAACTTGCATAATACACAAAACATACTCAATCTTCTAAAGTGCATTTTAATAATCAACTCTTTCGTTATGAGTCTAGGTACAAATAATTTCCTAATCAAAGGGACACAACTCAGTCTCACTTTTCAGTTCGCATGCATGTAATTTCAATGCTTAATAAATTCAATTGTTATGTTTTTAAATCTATGTTTCTTTTGGTATTTCACCATTGCTAATGATTCCCACACCTTTCCTAACAAAAATAAATAATTGTGGGGAACAGCCCTTCAACACGCAACAAACATGGTTACACCATTACACACGCCATCTCACACAGGGCTCGTTCCCCTACAAAGGTTTGCAAGACCAGAACCACAAATGAAAAATACTGGAAGCTTTACAAAATTGTAACATGGGTTTGGAGGCTAGCATCGAATTTTTACAACAGTTAGAGTTGATTAAGGAATTTAATCAACCAAAAGAAAAATTTGAGGCATACAGGATGAGCACAACCAAGTCTATAATTATATGTAGATACTGTGGGAAAAAATCACGAGAGAGACAAGAAGTACAAATGTCCTGCGTTAGGAAAAGTATGCTCAAAGAAATGAGACCATTTTCAGAACGTATGCAAATACGAAAAGAAAATAGAAAGAATACAAAAAATACCACCCCCCCCTCCAAAGAAATGGCTGAAATATTTACAGTGAATATGCAAAGAAGGAGAGAAAAAATAAAGATAAATGGCCAAATATTTAACATGCAAGTCGATACAGGCAGTGAAGTCACGCTGACACCAAAAACTTTTGGGGTCAAATTGGTATCGGGTTATCTCCTCCTCATTTCTTAACCCTTCAACAGGGGTCTCTCTCCCACGTGTATAAATACTTGTTCACCCTTCTCTCTTTCTATTTTCTCTGCTTACGCGCACGTGCGAGAAACCATCTCGACTTAGGCCGCGGGCCGAAACCTCGTGCGTGAGGCGAGGTATAAAACTTTCTCTTTTCCACTTACACCAATATGTGAATTCTCATACAACCAGCGTTTCCCATATTCTGGGAACACGCTAAAAACAAAATACACATCCGTACGGAAACTCAACACACACACAACTTTCCATACAGACACTGTAACATTTTATTCATGTCTTCAATGTATTTGTAATTCGTGTATTAATCTATTTGTTATTAATATATATTTGTTTGCATACATATATATCGGTCTTGTTTGTTTCTTTATCTTCTTTGGACTCCATCAAGGTCCAACATTCCTATGTAGCGGGACCGGCCAGCAGGAAGTCTTAGCCCAGAGATTTTCATCCTCATATTCACCCGCCCGTCCTCTACATTGAGTTGGCCTAAATTAAAAAAAGCAATATCCAACTGAAGCAATTTGATGGAACAACTCTAAAACAACTATGTATGGGTACATTTCAAGGCAATTTTGAAACGGATACGCATTTTGAAATAATTCCCAATACTGTGGTAGAATGCGAAAAAGATCACGGATTACTAGGAGTTGATGTGTTAAAAGTGGATACGCCAAAATTAATCAATTCCATGGAAGCACAAGAAAATGAAATTGGAGTGTTAAAAGGCTATAAAGTAAGTATTCGACTAAAAGAGAATTATCACCCCAAATATATAGAGTCGAGAAAAGTTCCAATTCATATCCTACCTTTGGTGGTGGCCAAGTTAAACAAAATGATACAACAAGGCATACTAGAAAGAGTGACTCAAGGTGGTAGCAATTGGGCGTCACCAATAGTAGCGATAAAGAAACCCGACGGAGATTTAAGGATTTGCGGTGATTACAAAATAGGGGTAAATCACCAGATATGTTCGGACTCTATTCCATTGTCAAATATCGAAACTGCGACAAATGTAGTTTTGACTGCAAGAAGATATCATATTTAGGTTTCAAATATTGAAAGAAGGCATATCACCTGACGAGAGATTAACAAAGAAAATAACAGAAATAGCTCCTCCAACAAATAAAAAGGAGTTAGAATCCTTTTTGGGGCCGATAAATTTTTATAGTAAATACATTCCAAAATACAGCGACGCAAGAGCCATTTGCAAAATTATGCAAGGAAAATAATGAATTTAACTGGGCACAAGAGCAAATTATCGCTTTTGAAACAGTAAAGTAAATACTGAGGAGTAAACCAATAATAAAAGTTTTTGATCAACAAAAAGAAGTAACATTAACCACAGACGCGAGTGAAAAGGTGATTGCTGCTATCGTATCGCAAGAAGAACACCCAATCATGTAAATACCAAGAAAATTCACGCCAGCCGAGACTAACTACTCGAATATTGAAAAAGAAGCATTGGCGATTATATGGAGCATCGAAAGGGTACAACATTTTTTGGTAGGAAAGAAATTCTTATCAAAATCAGACCACAAACCATTTAACCCGAGAAAAGAATTGCCAAAAGTAACATCGTCAAGGAATTTGAGATGGGCGATAAAGATCATGGCATTCGATTTTGACATAATATATGTTAAATGGAGCCTCTATATCTCACATAGATGCATTATCAAAATTGCATTTCAAGAATGAAACTGAAGAAAAACAGGAAAAGGCAGAAGACAAAATAATACACTGGCTTGAAATGGATGTTCTTCCTCTAAATAGACTCAAAATAGAGACAGAGCAAGACTTAGTATTAAGCAGAATAGTGGAGAGAATAAGAAATAATGTATGGAGCAATTATTAGATGGCAGAGTGTCCCTTTAAAGAAACAAAGTACAAACCGACAGTAGAAAATGGCATAATATGCAATGGAGATATTGTAGTGAACAAAACAAGATCTAGATTTAAAATTCAAATGCTAAGCACTGACTCATTGATTTTGTTAGAAATTAAAAAGACTCGAATTTACAAACTTTGTTTAACACACACACAAAAGCGAATCCAAAACAAAACTCGTGAAATTTCACACATTTGATGCGAAGTGTTTTTCGGCCAATAGAAACTAGGAAACATTTAAAAACAAAATTCAAATAATTTCCAATTCTCAGAAACAATTTTTTTTACAGACCTTTTCGCGAGCCGACGCGAAGTTTGTTTTACATCCAATGGAAAGGCCCGAATCATATCCAGGAGTGAATTCCCAAATGACCTTTTCACGCCCCCAAAATAAAAGACGGGCAAGTTCGCCTGTCACCAGAGAGCAGGAGACGAGCGTATTAACACGTCCCTTGACAAACGTCTAGCGATCGTTATTGTTATCTCTACCTTTCCCCCTCACCTCTTTTATACTTGATAAACGAACGGGACATTTAAAACTGAGCGATTACTTCAAAGACATTCCTACCCTACGATAACGCTCATACATCCATCCACACATACGTTCCTGCCTACATACACATTAACTCATTCTTGCAAGGACTACTATGAACATTTTGACGACCTTGTATCTGTAGCGGACCGTTGGGTGAAGATGAGGAGATATCTCTGGGCTAAGATTTCCTGCTAGTCGGTCTAGCTACATAGGAATGTTGGACTATAATTAAGTCCAAAGAAGATAAAGAAAACATACAAGACCGATATACATGGGTAAACAAATATATATTATGGGTAAACAAATATATTAATACACGAAGACATGAAAGGTTACAGAGTGTTTATATGGCGAAGTTATGTGTTGAGTGTCCGTACGTACTTGTATTGTCCTTAGCGTGTTCCCAGAATATGGGAAACGCTGTATCGGTGAGAGGTCACGTATTGGTGTAAGTGGAAAAAAGAACGATTTTACCTCGTCTCCGTGCGAGGTAGCGGCCCAAGGCCTGGGTCGAAAAAGAGAGTTTTTTTTACCTCATCTCCACGCGAGATGGCCGCCCGAGGCGTAAGTCGGAAAAGGAGAAAGAGGCGAAAGGTCAACCAGTATTTATACTCGTGGGAGAGAGACCCCTGTTGAAGGATTAAGGAACTGAGAAGGAGCTAACTCCGACATATCAACCAAAATACATTAATTTTATTTGTAAAGACCTAAATTGATTTATCTGTATATAAATTTGTTGTTTCACTTTACAATTTGATTTTCTTGTTTTATCCCCCTCTTTTAACTTTAGGGCTATCTAACTAACAAGGCCAAATCAAACTAATCTGTTTCAACACTCATACACTTCACTATAACTGATGACCCTTTATAATATAATTGTAGCTCCACAAACACTAAGAAGGGACATATTAAAAAGAGTGTATGATGACGTGCATTGTGGCATAATAATAACGTAAAAAAGTTACAAGTTTGTGGCCAGGGTATTCAAAAGTTGTAGTTGGAGGATATTAAGAGATGCCCAAAATGTGAAGAAAAAAAAAAAAAAAATTTCAACCAAAGAAAAATTAACTCATGGCCCAAGGAAGCAGAGCCATGAGTTAGGGTCCACATGGATCATGCGCATATCAAAGATAGGAGATTGTTCTTAGTATTAGTAGATTTGTATTTAAGGTGGCCAGAGGTTGTCAGACAGAAAAGCCACCGCAATAAAGCAAGTTCTAAGAACAATATTCTCAAGGAATGGAGTACCCCAGACACTAGTCACTGACAATGCTCCTGAATCTTGCGATAAAAATTTATGTGCATGGTTGAAACAGATAGGATGTATCCCATACAAGACACCACTATATCATCCACAATCTAATGGCATTGCGGAAAGAATGGCACAAACATCAAAAATGAGGTTAAAAGCATTCTCACCACTTAATGAAAGTCTAGAAGTGTATTTACCAAAAATGCTTCTTAGTTATACATCCATTCCACAGACAGGAAGAAAGCTGAGCCCTTCGGCATTAACGGGCAGACAAATCAAAGCCCCCATAAATATGTCCTTTTCAGCGAAAGAATAAAGAGGCTGAGCCAGAAGAAGCAAATTTCCTGATACAAAAAGGACACAACACGGCTATACTAGAGAAAAAGGGACTAAATATAAAAGCACATGCGGACCAGTTCAGAAGCAGAAATGAATTGGATGATGTAGAAATGGAAGATCAAGAGCAAGAAGAGACAGAAAGTCATAAAAATGGAACAGAGCAAGAAATGAAAGAATGTGAGAGTGAAAAGACGGACGAGAATGAAGAAGAAAATGAAAAAAGACCAAGATCACCCTTAAGAAAGAGAAAAGAAAGGAAAGAGGAAGGAGAGCACGGTACGAGAGTAATCAGAAATAGTAGAAGAAGAAACAAGTGTGTCCAGTCTTTTCGGTTCAGGGAGGTGTAGTATCATATGCAAATGAGAATGACAACATAAATAGAGAGCAGAGGGTGAACAAAGGGCAATCGTCGGCGAACCCATTTGCTAAACATAACGTGGAGAACTGTGCTATGACTGATACTACTGAGAGAGAAATAGACAACGTAACAATGCTTGTCAGTATTTTTTTTTTACAAATGTTCTCATTTAAAAGTAAAACTGTGTGTATACAAACCATGTTTTAAACAAGTTTTTGGTTGTAGATTTTAATAAATGTAAGTAGAAGTGTCATCTGTGAAATCACAACTGAATTCTAACTAAATAAATAAATGGCAAATTCTGTTTGCTTTTCCCTATTGTGTGTCTGAAAGTGAAAGCCCTCTAATTGCATCACAGAGACATATACAGTGCCACAAACTTCACCGGAAAATGATTTATCTCCAGTGTTTGCATATAGCACCATAAATTTATACCATTATAAAAATTTATAAATTTAAAAGATTGTCTTTTCTTTAATTTTTACTCATATATAACAGTTTTTATTTTTTTTGGTAAAGATGAACCACACATTTGAAATGAAATGATTTTGTGCCAGTTAATATTCCTTGTGAGTTGTGTATCTGTATTGACAATAAAGATACTCAACTTTTACATGAAGATTGCAGCATATATTTCTTTTTTCTTAATAGAAAATTACAAGTCTTTCCTTTCATTTAAATTTCCAAGAATAAAAGTTTTTATGAATATCCTGATTTTCAGTTCAGCCCAAACATCTGTGAAGATAACGTAATAAAACATTTAAATTTAACAGAGTGAATAATACATGAAATCAGTCCATATTTTAACAGATACATTTAGCTATATATTAAGGCTACTTGAGATCAGCACAGGGACACAATAATTCAGCAGCCAGGAAAGATCAATGAAAAAATGAGCAAGCTTATCTTAGAAAATTATCTTTTCTGTTGAAAAGAATAATACACAAACTATATTTTACACAAATTATTCAAATATCTAAAATGCTTTTTTAGAGATTACTTTTTCCATTTAGATATACTCTGTTTTGATAAAGCACATAACTTCATCAGTGTGAAAAGTATGATATAAGGATACGATATAAGGTAAAACTAATAAAAAGAAGATTAATTTAGGCATGGATCTTGAAATGAGGATAAAGATATCGTACAAAAAGCATTTAATATAATAAAAAGATTCATTTAGGCATGAATCTTGAAATGAGGCTAAAGACTGTGGCATCATACACAATGTATTAAATTTAAAGCATAATGTCTAAATGAAGTTTTCCTTTTGAATCAATTTCAAATATCAAGTAATAATGTTTATTCTATCACATGTTGTATAAATGAAGATGCTGATTTGAATCTGACAATTATTAATTTGTCGATACGAGCCAAACTCTTCAGGTGGATGCCAACATGAGAAAAGAACAAAATACATGCATAAAAGAAAGCACCAATTATCAGACCATTAAAAATAATTTAAAAAAAACATTCATTTAAGTTGGAATCTTGAAATGAGGCAAAATCTTATATCTAACAAAATGCATAAACTTAAAGCATAAAACAATTTAAAAAATTGAAGCCAAAACATCTGTGAATTAAAAAAATTAAAGCCAAAACATCTGTGAAAACAAAAAAAAAACAAATAGATATATCAAGAGACATGAATAATATATGAAATCAGATTTTAATAGTTACATGTAGATACACATTAAGGCTAGCAGTCAAGGAAGATCAATAAAAAGAAATCAATAAGCTTATCTTAAAAATAATTTTCATTTGAGTTGAAAAGAATAAAACAATATACAAGTCAAAAATGGAAAAGAATAATCTCTAAAAGAATATTTTAAACATTTGAAAATATTTCTGAATTATAACACGTGTTATAATTCAGAAAGATTTTCAAATGTTTAAAATAGTCTTTTAGAGATTATTCTTTCCATTTTTGACCAAACTCTATTTTGATAAAACACACAACTACAACAGTAGGGCAATTACAATATAAGTAAGCCATTAAAACTAATAAAAAGAAGAATATGTGTGCTATCATCAGATGTATAAATCAAGATGGTGATATTAATCTGTCAAATGTCTGTTGATGTGAAGCAAACCGTGGCATTGTGATGGATATTGGCTTCGAATGAGAAATTGGAGAGCCAAGTTCAAATTCCAGTCAAGATTGTTACATTCACTTATGTACAAATATCTTTGTGTAAGGTATGATTCCTTCCTGCTACTGAGATTAATAGCAGGAAAGACTAGGTCCTACAGCCTTGGTTGGCAACTGGTCTACCACAGAAAGAAATGGCAACCTGCTACAGGAAAATCTTCTGCCTGGTCAGTTATGACTTGGAAGAAACAGGATTAGCAAAGCGTACATTACATATGACATTTAACTAAATAATCAAGGAAAAAAAATCTTTGTGCTAATAAGAAGACAATTATGATATAAGATCAATTTGTATTCACGCTATGGAACTACAGATATTTTTCAAAGTAAGGGTGCATATTATATTTACATGCTAACAACTTTTCACAGTATCACTTTCAAAAATATTTGTGGTTCTATAAAATGTGGTTTGATAAAAGTTAAACACGATTTCTGAAGAGATCTATCTATAAATTTGTAAAACTCATGATTAAATTATTTCAGTGAAGTAATCAAACAAAGTATTTTTCCTTTAAGAATCTTTGAATAGAAAATTGATTAAAATAATTTTTGTCATTAATAAAATACTGAAAATTTGTTGCCCACCCGATACTCAGATGTTGTGCAGCAGATTCTGAAAAGCTGAGTTTACTCAAAATAAGATGGCCTTAAAATTGATGGGAAACTCCAACCAAGGAAACGAATATTTTTGACGTTGTTACAAATTATGATAAGGACCTAATAAGTGGAAAAGCCTAGATTCTCTCTTTCTTTAAATCTGGCACTAGCAGACAGCATGAATTTTTCAGTGTGGAAAAAAGAATAAGCATGAAGATTTCAAATTCTGAACAAGTCTGTTTTGTTCACTTTGCACCATTGCCCTTGGAAAAGGCATGAATCAATCTTTCTCCAACTTGCATATAATTAGCTAGGTAAAATCTCTTGATTTGGTTGGTAGTCAGTCCAAAAAAAAAAAACTCTGAATTCAAACTTTATTCATTGATTTATTTATTTAACCTTTAAACAAAAAAAATACATTTTCAATTTATTGAATTACTTTAATATAGTATATAATTACTTTGTAGGTGAAAAATAATTGAGATATTGATAATTAATTTTAAACTTTGTGACTATTTTCCAAATTTCACCTTTTTGACTTTTTTTTTTCAAAGGGTTATCTCAGGAACCCTTTGACCAAAAGATGTAAAATAGGCACCCTTAAGGCATGTTACATAAAAATCCCTTTTATCAACATGTCCATACTCATTTTAATGTGGTTGAATAATTAAAATAAAATAAAAACTTCAAAGTGAAATAACAAAATCTTACCTAATTTCTCTTAGTAGAAGTACACTTACAGTTTTTACACCTTTTAGTTTAACAAACATACTAAAAAAATTTGTCATGATAAAATCAGAACAGAATTTATTTTCATTTTCTCTTTTGTTAACACTAACAGAAAGTAAAAAGAAATAGAAAAATAGTGAGGTATGTCAAGGAAATAACGATTTCGTTTTTTTATCAAAATAATTTGTATTCTTCCACATGTGATGATGATCATCATCACACACATACATACTTATGCAAGTTCAAATTATACAACCACAAGCATTCAATGGATAGTAAATCAACACTACTGTGTAATACAATTATATAATCGCTATATTTTCATGTAGTCGATTTCGTTCACTTTTGGAAGGATCGGACACCAGAAACTTTTCGTGAGTCTCCCCAAAGCTCACTCGCTGATTGGTCAATGCCAACCAATCAGATTGTCTGCACGTGAAGAGTGATTCTTCCCACGCAGTGCTTTCGGTGCCGATGATCACCTATATAAGCAAAGAAAATCCTTAGTAAACCAGTGAGATCTCAGCTGCCACAGAAATCCACGAGTTAAAACCATACACCAACCTTCTCACTCACACGCTGAATATTCCCTATACTCACATAATCTTTTTTCTTACACAGCAAAACTGTTGAAAACATGTATTACCAGAAACTATGACAACCTTATTGCTTTCAGTGAACTTTGGAACAATTGATAGTTAAAGAGAGACAACTCTTGTTTTACTCAAATGCATGCTTTTCTTTCACATCCTTGTTTGTACATCTTGTTAAAATACAAATTTTATGTGTAATGTAATGATGTCTTTGACTTATCCTCTTTTTCTTCACGTCAGTTTGGTTTCCTAATCTAAGTTAAATAAATGTGGTGAAGTCGGTCATATTTCATTGGTGACCGCCACCGTGATCTTTCACACGTACCTTTTAGATGAGAAGAAAAACAAAACGGGATTATTTCTTCATTCTCAAATGATTTTGTTGGGATTTCTCTGTAAACCTATCAAATTTTTGTTTAGTTTACGTAATAATGTCAAAGTTGAAACGAAAAACAAATATTAAATTGAAAAAAGACAATACATATGTAAAATTACTGTTATGAAAATATTTTGCATAATAACGTAAGCCAAAAAAATTTTAAACGATGTTCGACAGAATTCGATCCCTTGTGTTTAAGACTTAGATTTCTCAGCATTTTTACGGCGTAATAAATACTAAAAAGTGAAGTTATTCAAATGTAGAGTTTCTTCACATACACTGAAACTATGTGTATGGCTCTCCCCATTTTAAGACAACTTTGTGTCACATCATTCCTTAGGTGAGCAGGCGAGTTGAATGGTTCTGTTTTCCATGGTGGTGTAGAATTACTTTTTCAGCTTGCCTGAAAATTTGTTACCTGTCAAAAGTGGCTTGCTCATCCTGTATATCGGCTGTCTCTGTTCTCCTTTGATGTCTTGACTAAAAGATTAAGCAGTGTTAGACAAGATTTGGTACCTTGTGTTTAATAGCCTTAGGTTTCTTGGCATTTATGCAGAAACTATTCAAAAGTAAAGTTGATGCATGAATATTCTTCAGTCACTGACATTCTCGTGTCAATTTTGAATTATTTCTAACATGGGTAAAAATTTAAAAAATCTTACCAGTAGAGTAAAAATAAAATATAATAAAAATGGAAGACATTGTATAAAAATTTGGTAAAATTGTAGATTAAGCACCGGAAACTAATTGTAATGACAATTTCCATTTTGGTGAAAATTTGCATGCTTATTTCGAAAATAGGCAAGAATACAGCAATATTTGTTTTGATCTACAAGCTACACCTCATTGCTATGTCATATGATGTCATCATTTTTTGTTTCGCTTTGCATTGTTCTGAGAGACAAGCAATGTGAATAATGCTAAAAGTTTAGTAAAATCTGACATATATTTTAACCAAAAAAAATGAACATCTGAAATTATAAGTGCTAAATTTTTAAAAATAACTCCATAGTCTTTCTAACAAAAGGTTAGATATAACACTTCTCGCTGGTCGGTCCTGGTTTAATTCCTCCTTATTTCCTTAACCCTTCAACCTTTCGCCTCTCTCTCTTTTCTCTGCTCACGCGCATGTGCGAGCAACTACCTCGACTTCGGCCGCAACCTCGCACGTGAGGCGAGGTATATAAAACTTTCTCTTAAAATTTCCAATATGTGAACTCTTATACACAACCAGCGTTTCCCATATTCTGGGAACACGCTAAAACAAAATTCACCCTGTACGGACATTCAACTCAACACACACACAACTTTCCATCCAGACACTGTAACATTTTATTCATGTCTTCAATGTATTTGTAATTCGTATTTTGATCTATCTGTTATTAATATATATTTGTTCGCATACATGTATATCGGTCTTGTTTGTTTCTTTGGACTCCATTAAAGTCCAACATTCTTATGTAGCTGGACCGGCCAGCGGAAGCCATAACCTAGAGATAACTCATCTTCTCTTTGTTGAAATTATACTAATAAAGTGCAGATTCAATCATATTGAGACATTGTTTAGTATCCACTTGAAACTTCAGACTGGAAGATAAACTGAACAAAAGACCAGACAGACATTTTCCACTTAAGCCACGCACAAGGCGAGCGCTTTATTATTTACATCAGGAGACAGTAACAGTCAAACAGAAAAGAGAGAAAGAAGGCGAGGTAGCCCTCTACCAGAAGAAAAAGAAACCAGGAGCAGACAACCCACAACCCTTAAAAGGGATATCTGATCCCTTAACAAATATATGGTAGAAGGGAGACAACTCCTGACAGACCGACAGCGATTGATAATTTTAACACTCCTCCTCAATTGCTGTCGGACTACTGTATCAGTTCTGTAATACCTAATAGTTCTCTGAGCTTCACAAATTGTGTACTCACAAGTCCCTTTGTCAGCATATCAGCTATCATGTCCTTGCTCTGACAATACTCTAGCTTAATTGTTCCTGTTGTCACTTGTTCTCTAATAAAATGGAACTTAATGTCTATGTGTTTTACTTTTGCACGTCCGTGATACTGAGGATCTTTGCCATGCAAATAGCAGATTGATTATCTTCATATATAGTTGTTGGGTTAATTGAAGTTTTACTAATATCACTGGTAAGACGTTGTAACCAGACTGCTTCTTGTGCTGCACTGGCCAGTGCCATATATTCAGCTTCTGCAGTTGATAAGGCCACACATGTCTGTTTTTTTACTTTTCCAACTGATGGCTGCTCCACTCATTTTAAACAGGTAGCCCGAAGTTGATTTTCGATCATTTAGATCACCAGCCCAATCTGCATCAGAATATCCTGTGAGGTTGTTTGTTTCCTCACTGCTATAAAGTAAACCATAATTCCGGGTTCCATTTTGCATTGTATTTTCCAGGTGGCATAATTTGCTCCTTTCAGTGGTACAATATTTAGTTTCGTTTCCATTGTAAATCCTTTTGTTTTTAGTTGAACAACTTTTTCTTTTTTCGGAGACGAACAAAACCAAGATGGCGGACTTTACGCACACGCGGTGAAAGCGTGGTCTGGGCCCATATCCTGTTGAAATTATACTAATAAAGTGCAGAGTCAATCATATTGAGACATACCTTGTTTAGTATCCACTTGAAACTTCAGACTGGAAGATAAACTGAACCAGACAGACATTTTCCACTTAAGGCGAGCGCTTTATTATTTATATCAGGAGACAGTAATAGTCAAACAGAAAAGAGAGAAAGAAGGCGAGGTAGCCCTCTACCAGAAGAAAAAGAAACCAGGAGCAGACAACCCACAACCCTTAAAAGGGATATCTGGTCCCTTAACAAATATATGGTAGAAGGGAGATAACTCCTGACAGACCGACAGCGATTTATAATTTTAACACTTCACACATTCACACACCGCACGGTCCACTATAGAGGTATCATACATTAAATAAAAGAAGATCATGTTAAAAAGAAATTAAAATGTACTTATGATGTGCATTTATTTGTCATCATCGGGTCAATTAAATGATACTAAGTGTTCTTAATTTTCAAATTGGTTCGCTGTAAGATTTCAATACAATTATTTCAATACAGCCTATACAGGCTGTATTGAAATAATAGTGCTTTTAATTTTGGGACAATACACACAGTTGAAGGACCTTTTTCATTTCTAGTAACTTAAACTATGGCATATATAGTGGCCTATTATAGGCTATTAATCACTCAGTAAAACTTAAACAGTCCTCTCTCACCAAGCAGAAAAGCCTATTTACTTCAACTCTCCTGTTATTTTGAACAACACAAGCCAAAAATATCTTCAACTGAGTAAAAAAAACTTTTACTAATATTTTGTGATAAATTTTCATCCTTCAGTAGTCAGTTGTGCTTGGTTTAATTTATAACATATATAAATGTGTGTTAAAAAAACAAAACAAAATGTTGATAAGATAGTGAGGGTCACAAAGCACTGCCCGGAGTCTTCTATCAGCCTTGCCCCCGACTTCCATCGCAGGTAATACACAGTAGTCCTACATAAAAGCATGCAAGCAAAAACTTAAGCCAAATATAAAAATTAGGGTTTCTATTTCAGCCATGTGGGAAAGTGTGGAATTTATAAACTGGGTGGTCTTAAGAAGCTTGGGGTGGTCAGAAAGTTTCTTAAAAATATATAAATGCACCCCCACATACATTTTCAATTAGACACCTAATAGTATGCAAGGTTTTGTTTGTTTTTTGTTTTTTTTCTTTAATAAGAACATTATTTAGAAGCTGAAATTATAATAATAATCACACAGGGTTTTCTTTTTCATGGGTGTTATATAAACATTTTTGTTTCATTAGTTTTTTTTTTATGAACAACTAAAATTTCAAGTCATTTTAAATCAGATCAATATGCTCAATGTCAATGTTCCGTTTCCTTATCAGGTCAACTGGGAAAAAATGCATTAAGTTCCTTCTAAATGTATTAAGTAAAAATAAATATTTGCTGGCTTTTTAAATCAGATTAATTAATGCTAACGTTCAGTTTCCTTTAATCTTAACAGGTCAATTGGAAAAAATGTCAAGTTCCTTCTGAGTGTATTAAGTAAAATAAGGATTTCAAAGCATTTTAATTACATAGGATATTTTTCTTAATGGGTGATATTTTTTTTATCAGAATCACACCAAGCAAGGCAGAAATGTCACTAAAACACAAGGGGTTACAGGGTATGGAAAAATTAGGAACAGAAACATTAATGATGAGCAGAAAGAGAAGAGAGTAATCAGGTTGATAGTAGATAGCAATTGACATTCCATTTAAATTTTTGCAGATTAAAGTTGGCTGGAAAGTGTGGAGCCAGAAGGGAGTTTCACAAATAAGAAATGTGAGAGAAAAAAAAAACAGTTAGCATAGAATTTACAGCTACATCTTGCCAGCTCAACTGTAAATTGATAAGATCTCAACACCAGTCTAGTACTCTGCTTAAATTCTAAAAGTCTAGGTACCATGGTGAAGAGCTCAGTCAAACAATTACCATGAAAGTATTTATAGAAGACATAAAAAGGCAACCTTACAGCAGTAGGAAAGTGACTGGAGCTGAGCTGCCAGATCAGGACCAATAATATTGCAGGTCCTTCTTTGGGTCTTATCAAGGAGCTCAAGGTAAATAGCAGGGGCACTGGACCATATGTGGCAGGAATATTCTAAACATGATGTATAACTTTAGAATTTAATCAATCCCTTTCATGTTAGCAATTAAAATTTCAAGGTATTTTGAATAGAATGAACATTTTCAGCGCCAATAATTGAGGAATCAGAGAGCCGAGTTCAAATTCCAGTCGAAACCATTACACTCGCTTATGTGCTAATACCCTTGGGAAAGGTATGAATCCTCTTCTTCTCCCTCCAGCTATGGGTAAATAGCAGGACAGACTGGGTTCTATAGCCTTGGATGGCAACTGGTCTCATGCAAAAAGAAATGGCAACCTACTGTGGGAAAACTATCTGCTTCGTCAGTCATGTACCAAAAGAGACATGATCACCTGTGTATCACACATGGCACAATAATAAAATGATTTTTCTCTACGCATAACAGATCAGTTGGGAAAGCATTAATTTTCTTCTGAATGTATTGAGTCGAAAATAAATATAGTTTATAACATTAGAGAGATTAATGCGAGGATAAGATGAAGAACAAATGGGAAACATTTATCAATCAAAAATGTTTCACATTTATTAAAGCTTCATCTGAGAATGAAATATGAAAAAAAAAGAAATTCTGGTATTTTTGTTGTTTAATTTTCATTGGTCAGTCATGTTTCACATGCATTCAATTCTCTAAACTAACATTAGTATAATTTGTATCATTCTGAACTGAAGGAGAGATGACGTGTCTTTCCAAAGCCATTAATGTAAAATATGTCATTTAAAATTTAACTAAAATTCTCTATAATCTACAAGTACCATCAAGACTTACAGTCACATTACATTCAAATGCCTGTTTCCGTATGATCATCGAAATTAAGCAATGTTGAATCTGGTCAGTATCTAGATGGGTGATTGTTGGCAAATACCTGGTGCTGTAAGCTTGGATGTGCAGGTGCTGTAATGGATAATGGCTCAGAATTGTTAATCAGAGAGCGAAGTTCTAATTCCTGTTGGATTTATTAGATTCACTTATGTGTAAATGTCCTTGGGAAAGGTATGAATCCATCTCTCCTCCCCCTAGCTATGGGTTAATTAATAAGACTTGTACCACTAAATTTCAAAAAAATATTCTTTCAATCTAAAAATATTTTCTAGCTTTCAATAATATGCAATGGGTTGATAAGCCATAGAAAAGATATCAATCTAAGTGTCATCATGTGTATGTACAGTGGCGGATAGAATTATTCCCCCTACCCATTGTATATTTGCATATTTTCTAAGGAAATGCGAATATTTGCAAGTACTTACTGAATTTACCATAAGTAGTTGGTTCTGTATTTAGTTTTGAATAATTTGTGTAATTTTTAGAAGTTTTGAATTATTATATTCATAGTTGTAGATGCTTCTAAAAATTGGTGTAGTCCAAAGTTATTAGCTACCCACTTATGAAAATTATGAAATAATATTACTCTGTGGCAATTGCAATGTTTTTTCTTCATTTAACATTTAATACAAACACCCTTTGAAAATGAAATTATTGACCTGATTTTATAACATTCTAAAAGGTAATGAAGAAGACAATATGTGAGTGCCATGTACTGCAATAACTCATTCATTCTTCAAACATGGCGAAGAGTGCTGAACTTAACAAGAAGCTCCAAATGAAGATAGTTGATGGAACAAACAAGGTGATGGATATACAGCACTTTCCTAATGTTTAAATGTTCCTAGATTGACAAATTGTAGCATTGTCAAGAAGTATAATGAAACTCATTGTGTTGAGAATAAATTAAGGACTGGCAGAAAATGGTTAATTTCTGAGAGAATGGAAAGAAGAATTGTTAGAGATGTCTCAAAGAATTCTCACTTAATGACAGTTAAGACATTGTGAACTATGTAAATACATCAGGGTTGAATGTATTCATGAAGACAGTCACTAGATGCCATTGTTGGGGCAGTAAAAAGCTTTATCTTTACCCATGCGTGGGGAGATAGCTCACGTGATGACAGCGCAGTCTCCCTTTGGTCAATCCTGCCACGGGCCACCCATACAAAAAGCATAGCACACGGAGAAGCTCTCTCTCTTTTTCAGCAGGCCTCGCCGAGCGACACACGTGTGGTGTTTCCAGTACCAGATTTGATCTGTGACAACAGACATGAGGCCAGATCTCTGAGAAACCAGTTTTCCTGCGTTTCTACCATTTGGGTAAGTCCATCAGTCATTATCTCCATGTTAGGGAAGGACATGCGTATACTGTATACTGTTGTATTTGTTTAACATAAAATAAAACCTGTTCTTTTTGTAAGTGAAGTTTTTGGTTTTGCTGATTATTACATACCAGTGACTAGAAATCTGATGCCTTCATTGAACAGGCCTTCGAGATTGTCGCCCAAGGAAACTTCCCTTGGCTAAACACCTAAAATGTAGATTACTTTATGCTGGAAGCCATCTAGAACATCAGAGTAAATATTGGAACTCTGTTTTACAGTTAGATGAAACCAAACTAGAATTATTTGGTCACATGAACTCCCATTATATATGAAGGAAAGTAAATCAAACTCGCAAACCAAAAAACACCATCCCTACAATTAAGCACAGTGATGGGAGCATTATGCTTTGGGGATGTTTTGCTGTTTTTGATCCAGAAGAACTAGTGTGAGTAGAGGGTATCACGGATAAAGAGCAATATTTGGCTATTCTTAAAAATCAAATAAAACAAAGTGCATGAAAGTTGTCTTTGGGGCGTTACAGAACATTCCAACATAACAATGACCTGAAACACACAACAGAAATTGTTACAAAATACTTAGATGACAGCAAAATTAAAGCAGGCCTATTGCTGTGCCCTGCACAACGTTCTAACCTAAATCCTATTGAAAATGTATGGATATATTTGAAGAAAAATGTATGATAAAGAAGTCCTTTGAATTTGAAGGTACTAGAAGATATTGCCAAGCAAGAATGGAGCAAAATATCTATCAGTGTGTGTAGTGATCTTGTAAGGAACAATAAAAAAAAATGATTAAAGGCAATAATCAAGAAGAAAGGTTACACAACAACTAATTACTGAAGCAAGAGGGCCAATAACTTTGTCCTATGTTAAAATTATTTTGTATTTTTTTTATTATTGTTTGACATTAAAATAAAGAATAAATAAATTGTTGTGGGCATCACTGCACATTCTTTCAAATTCATTATTTCATCATTTGTGAAAAAATGCACATGAAGTTTCCATGAAAATTTGAAGTATTACAGATTTATTTGTAGTTATGGAAGAGGGTGAATAATTCTGTTTTTCATTATATTTTAAGTAATGTTTTCCCATAATTCTGTTAATTAATCCTTAATTTTACTAATTTTCTTTGAAACTAATGTCTCCGACAGATATTTGATTTTTAAGATATTATTAAAATGTTTTAAATTTTCTGTGACTGTTTTTCCAATTAAAATGTTGGATCGATGATAAATTGACTGTGAGAACATTTTTAAAATGTTCTAAAACATTACTGAAGTGCTTAAAGTTTCTCTCTCTCTCTCTCTCTCTCTCTCTCTCTCTCTCTCTCTCTTTTCATTTTAAAGAATTAGCTTTAGTCTCTTATCTTGCAAAGGAAATGAAAACTTTAATGTAAAGGTGACTCTTAAATTATTTTAAATTCATTTTGAAGATTACCTTTAGTGGCACCTAGAAATTATGTTGTGTTGCAATTTTGTATTTAGATGCATTCTTCAAATTGTCTAGTTGAATTCTTCATAAATATAAGAAGGTATATTTGCATATTTACATGTCTTTGCTTAGGAAGTAACCAACAGGGCAATAGCTAAATAATTATAAAACTACATTTTCTTAATAAGAGTTTGGCAAAATGGTGTTGTGGTTGCCATATTAAAGGTGGAATAAGGGTAAGAAGATGTAGCGTAGCCCCTTCGCTACACCGTTCACGTGATCAAGAGCAGACGTTATATATCTTCATGACCTTGACTTTTTCTTCATTGCATTGCCACATTCCCTTCAATTTAATATAGCTTGTTCATTTAGATTCATAATAAACCTAATTTTCAGTTGTTTCAGTATTACGAACTTAGTCTGAATACTTTTCTGGAACATTTTGATACTTTTGTACTTCAGAGCAACCTTGGATTTATTTCCTTTTGATTTTTAGTGCAATGGCAGGCTGTTGTATAAGAGTAAGTATCATTGCCGAAACTGTGGTTTGAAACTAGATCACCAGTGAGTAACACGGGCAATTTTATTATTAAGTAGATCACGTGATCATAAAGGAAGTGAATAAAAAGGCAGTAGCATGATGACTATATGATCACTGTTCACTCTTCTTGTCTATCCACTACTGTTCACTCTCTCTACTCTACTACTATACGGATTATGATTCTCTTCTGATCATTATACTGTTTGGCGATTACTACTTGAACAAGTATTACGTGCGGATATTATTAGAAGGTGTACTGGCATCTATGAAGTCTTGAATATAACAAGCATCTTTGGAAGCTTTTGAATGACATAACAAAAGTGACAAGCAAATCCATCCAACATCACAAAACAAGCCCAATTAATGTTATTAAACTCCCTTATCATATAACCTGGCAACCTTTTTCTAAATTACATTACAGAAGAGTCATTTTTGCATTTTTCTCAACACATGGACTTTCATGCCCATAAGAAAATGTCATGTCAAAAGGATGTTTTTTTCCCATGACACTGCTTACAGAAAAGGAGTAATCTTTTTCTAAATTACATTACAGAAGAGTCATTTTTGCATTTTTCTCAACACATGGACTTTCATGCCCATAAGAAAATGTCATGTCAAAAGGATGTTTTTTTCCCATGACACTGCTTACAGAAAAGGAGTAATCTTTTTCTAAATTACATTACAGAAGAGTCATTTTTGCATTTTTCTCAACACATGGACTTTCATGCCCATAAGAAAATGTCATGTCAAAAGGATGATTTTTCCCATGACACTGCTATTATTTTAACTACCTTCACTCTTTGGCAATATTTCTTGTTTTAAAAAGCAGTGATGAGAATTGGAATAAAACCTAAACATATGATGAAAGTGAATTTATACATTTTTATCTTCTTCAGTATTTACAACAAAACTAGTAAACAGTATTTATTTATAAGATTGTTTAGTTACAAGAATAATTTCATACTTACTAAAAACTAATGCAGTCGTATTGAGACTAATGCAATAAAATATTTATCATTCACTAATTTATAAGGAAATAATTATAAAAACAGTTTGTTTATTCATAAATTTATAAACATTTACTAAAATATAGGAACCAACTATAAGGAAATTCTTATTATTTAACATTTTATAAAGTTTGAATCAATTAACAAGTAGCTGGTGTTTTGTAAACCATTCAAATAAACAATTTGATAAATCTTCTTCATGTCCCCTTAGGATGTAGGCAATTGTGGCTCTCCACAATTTCCTGTCTTAGTAAAAATAAACACTCTAAAAAATAATGTTTATTATTTTTAGCATCTGTCTATATTTCTGAGATGAGGTATTGTAACTATTTACACTATTTACATTGTTTGTTGTGCTCATCTTTATTGCCATATTCACAACGTTTCAGCTGTTGTACATGTCGGCCTTCTTCAGGTGATATTAGTTGGAATTTTGAACCAAATGACATGCCTTTGAATATCTCAGTTTCAGTTAATTCCCCTTGGTAACTCAACTCTCCATGTTTTTGTTCCCTCTGTTGGAGCTGCTTTTGGATTACTCAACCAATGCTTTTATCCACTGGACCATGTGAGTGGAAGACATCAGTGAATGAACCTTTAGGACATAAATCTAATGTCTCAGTAATTTTTAACAGAGCTCATATTACAATTTTTTGTTATTGTGGCTTTTCTCTAGCTCTCTATATTACTGGCTTCCATGTTGTATTCATGTCTATGCTTGGCTGGCTTAGAAGATTTTTGTCACTTAGCATATATGCTGATTCCTTAAGTTTTCATATTTTCCAGTGATGTTTTCTGTCTGTTATTTCAACCTCATCTCATAGAGGATGGTGATCTCTCTTTTCCCTCCATATATGGTCAACCATGGCTGTTTTTTCTATTTCTCTTCATGTTATGGCCTTATGGTGTTCCTGCTATTATATCGTAAGGAGGCAGCCTTTTCTCTTTTATATTTTTTGCCACAGCTGCATGGGATGGTGTACATACAGTCCTTAATCATGTTCTCCTCTATTGGTGATTTTACTTGGAAGAGATGCCTGCATAGTGTTGAACCACTCCTGAAGTTTGTCATGATGTTATATAGATGTGAAACTAAAACTGTTTATACCTATGGATTAAAAATGATTCAGTTCAAGATTTCAGCTAATATCACCTGAATAAGGCCAGAATGTAACAACAGCCAAAATGTCATGAATATGGCAATAACAATGAGGACAACAGCACAAATAGTGTAAATAGTTTATTATTTTTGTTGTCAATTCTCATGAACAAAGAAAATGTAAAAGAAAATTCACTTTCATATGTTTAGGTTTTACTACAAATCTGATTATTGCTTTTTAAAACATTACCAAAGAGTGAATGTAGTTAAAATAAAGGCGATCTCAATGGAAAAGCCATCGTTTTGACACTCTGTTTTTTTTTTCACAAGCATGTAGGTCCATCTTTGCTAAGAGTTTTCACTTCCAATTGTTGAATATTTATTTAATATTTGATAAGTTCAATTTTTTATGAGTTCATCTCAAAGAATAGAATATTTGTTGAAAAATGTTTTTTTAAATTAATTTAAATTGAAGTTCAAAAGTAGATATATAAAATTTATAATATTTTTTAAATACTCCATTTGAAATTTCCAAGCTTTAATGAAATACATAGTAGATGTAGTTTTTATTAAATTTATTAAATAATTGAAAAATTTAAATAATCCAAAATTTAAATTTATTTTTTGGAGATGATGAAGAAGAGAAAAGCATGTAAAAAAAATGTCTTCCTTTTTATTTTGCTCCATTGGTATTTGCATCTTTATGTTTCTAGATATTATTTCTGATATAATCATTATGGCATTTAGTTATTTATTGTATAGAATTAGGTTTCAATAAAATTTCAATTAATATTATTAATATTAATATTGGTAATTTGCATCTTTATTTTACCCATGTTTCACAATATTATTTCTGATATAATTATAGTGGCATTTAGTTTTTTATTGTATATAATTAGGCTTCAATAAAATTTCAATTAATATTAATATTATTGGTAATTTGCATCCTTATTTTACCTATCTTTCTTGTTATTATTTCTGATATAATTATAGTGGCATTTAGTTTTTTATTGTATATAATTAGACTTCAATAAAATTTCAATTAATATTAATATTATTGGTAATTTGCATCCTTATTTTACCTATCTTTCTTGTTATTATTTCTGATATAATTATAGTGGCATTTAGTTTTTTATTGTATATAATTAGACTTCAATAAAATTTCAATTAATATTAATATTATTGGTAATTTGCATCCTTATTTTACCTATCTTTCTTGTTATTATTTCTGATATAACTATCGTGGTATTTAGTTTTTTATTGAATGTAATTAGATTTTAATAAAATATATTTTATTTTACCCATGTCTCTAGATATTATTTCTGATATAATTACAGTGGCATTTAGTTTTTTATTGTATAGAATTAGGTTTGAAGAAAAATTCCCATCAATATTAATATTAATATTATTGATTTGTATTTTTATTTTACCCATGTTTCTCGATATTATTTCTGATATAATTATAGTGGAATTTAGATTTTCTTGTACATAATTAGGTTTCAATGAAATTTCAATTAATATTAATATTAATATTGGTAATTTGCATCTTTATTTTACACATGCTTCTTGATATTATTTCTGATATAATTATAGTGACATTAAGTTTTTATTGCCTATAATTAGGTATCAATAAAATTTCAATTAATGTTTGTAATTTGCATTTTTATTTTACCCATGTTTCTCGATATTATTTCTGATATAATTATAGTGGCATATATTTTTTTATTGGATATAATTTTGTTTCAGCAAAATTTCAATTAATATTAATATTTTTTTTTCTCATTCAAATTTTGGTTTGAAAGGTAAACAGAAGAATAGAAATAATTTTGATTTAAAAAAAAAATATTGTTATTTACTAACTTGCTTCACAATTCTTAAATTCTTTTTATTTGTTTACAATTCAGTGATCTGTTGTGTATGTGTGTGTGTGTTCACATATTCGTCGTAGTTTTTACATTTATGTACCCTATACTTAAATTTGCCAAACATTAATCTATTGATAAATCTATGAAACAACTCATAAAAACATCCTCCTCCGTCATCTGTCTATATTACTGAGATGAGTTATTCTAACTATTTACACTGTTTACATTGTTCGTTGTGAATATAACAATAAAGATGAGGACAAAAGTCTGAACAATGTAAATAGTTTAAATAACCCTTCCCCATGTTAAAAATAAATGCTTTTAGTTTTCAGTGGTGCTTTAATTCAAATTAATTAAACTTTAAATCAGTTAATCTTCCCAAAATAAAGTTACAAAAAATATATTTTATTTTAGAAATATATTTTGATAAACAGAATTATTTTGGGTTGACAGATTTATCAATATAACCGATTTCAGCAATTTAAAAAATTAATTATCCCAATCAATTTAAATTAAATTCAGTTTGAAATACAGCAGAATATTTTGATTATTGGAAATATTAAAGTTAACCTATCATCTTTGAATTAAAACTAAAATAAAAGCTTCAAGAAAGCTTTTTTTCATTTTTAAAATGCATTTTTAATCTGATGTTGATGTATCACTTATTTTATCAAGATGGGGAGGTACCTTTATTCAATTCTTAAGATTTTGTAGGTACCTCGGCAGTACCTAATCTGTGTATTTATGCCTGAAAATTAATTACTCTGCAAAATCTTGTCTGATAAAAGTCTTAATGACTATGAAGAAACGTTTTTAAATGCATCAATTTTTGAATTAGTTTTCTTCTAAATGTCAAGAAAACTAAGGATTTTAAACGCAAGGAACCAAATTTTGTTTGACACCGCTTAATTTCGTTCGACCTCAATTATCCAACGGCGACGTAATTTCTCAAAAATAATTTCAATTATTCTAGTGCTTTTTTTATTATTATTTCCTAATTTTTCTTTTTTCTCAATCGCTTAAGTTTCGACATTATTATCTAAACTGAACAAACATTGTCTAGATTAACAGAGAAATCCCAACGGAATCTTTTTAGAAAACAAAGAAATCATCCAGGTTTTTTTGTGTGTGTGCGTGTTTTTTTTTATTGACTTTCACGAGTGCGAAAGGTAAGTGGAAGAATAAGTATAATTTTTATCTTTTAACCGTTATTTGCCAGCTTGTCTCCTTATATTTTTTTTTATTTTATTGTATCTTATTTTTTACTGCTAGCCTAAAAAAAAAATTCAGATATGATATATCACCTTGTTAGATATTTTAAGAATTATTTTGAAATGTGCTAAAAAAAGGAAATGACATTGGATTTTGTTTTGGGCTTTTAAATTTATTTAACGATAGGATTAGTAACTTGGGAAAGAAAAAAAAAATCCCCAAAATAATCGACCTCGTAATAAATCGGATTTTTGACAAAGTTTTTTACGGATCCGAAAAAAAGAAAAAATTTTACTACGAGTTACCGACAAAAAAATCGCAAAAAGTAGGATACATGATGAAAAAATACCCAAAACTTCATAAAAACCAAATTTTATCGTCAATATCTTTGTATTATTTTTAAGAGGAAAGGCCAAAGGATTTTTTTATGTAAAATTGTTTTTTCTAAACCTTCGAACAGAGTTCATACATGTACTGGAAATTTTGAAAAGCACTGGAAAAACAGCAGGGTATTTTCCAGGTCTTGAAAAAAAAAAAAAATAGCAATAAACCAAAAGCTCCTTGAAAATTCCTGGAATTTTCTAAACTGAGCTGCCCAGATATCCCTTCTTTTTTTTTTTTATCTTAATTCATGAAAGTCAAAAAAATGCTAAATCCCAGAAATCTCGCTATTTTATTATTAATTTTTTTTTTTTTTTTACAAGCTAAAAGTGTCTTTTAAGAAGAAAATGTTTTTTTTAGTCGTCATTAATATTTTTAGCAATTATTGCGAACGGTGGTTAGTTTCCTTGATTCGAACGAGTTCGTAGTATTTTCTCGTCTCGGTGACAAAAAAGAAAGGGAGAAAGAATATGAAGGCGTTTAAAAGGCGCCAGAGGCAAGTAAACTGAAACATCTCCATCAAAGATAAATTAATTCACACTCATTGAATTTTTGTAATTGAAAGGAAAATAATAAATTATTTTACACTAGTGACTAATACTTCGCTAAAAAAGAGCATACCCTGATGAAAAATGGCCCCAAACTTGATTAAACAATTTTTTTTATCGTCTAAAAATGTTTAATTAAATTCTGTTAGGAAAGACCAAAGTATTTTTTCACTTTTTTGATTATTTTTGAATTCTTCCTAGCACGTCCGAAATTTTAGGTAAAACTCTTGTTTTTATTTTTGAGTCAGCAAAATTTACGTAAAATCGATCATGTCAGCCATTTTTGACAACTTTATAAACAAAAGTGAAATTTTTCGTTTAAAAATCTTGTAAGATTCAATTATACTTTTTTTGAAAAGTTATTTTAGGAAAATTAGAAAATTTAAAGTTTACTTATAGGCATGTTCAATAATTTGCCCCAAAAACAGCATAAAAAAAAAAAAATTAAAAAAAAGGCCCTAAAGAACAAAGTTTTATCGTGAAAATGTTTGCTATTAAGGAAAGAACAATGTATTTTTGGATTTTTAAATGTTTATTCTTTTCTAGCACGTTTGAAATTTTGGTTGAAAATTTTTTTGTTTTTAGGTAAGCGGTCACGTAATATTTAACATTTTTTTTTTTTTTTTAATTGAAAAACACATTAATTTGAAATTCTTTGCAAAAATCAAATAATTGTCAGATTTTAATGAAACTTTCAGAACTTATTAAATAATAAATTATTTTTAGAAATGTTTCTTTTTTAGAAATTCATGGTAAAAAATATTTTTTTTGCGTCTGCCCCCCCCCCCTTACTTAATTTTATGAAAACATAAATCCCAAACTGTAAGTCTCTGTATTTGTTTTTATTAAAAGGGCAGGCTTTGAAGAATATAATCAATTTTTTTTTTTTTTTTTTTTTTGTAAACTGTTCTACCCAGCCTAAATTGTAAAATACAAAGCCCTATAAAACTAAGACGCTGTTTATTTTTTAAAAAAAAAAGCTTTTAATGGCTTTTCTGAATAATACATATTAAAAACATTTTTGTCTGAAGCCAAAATATTTTTTTGATGAAAAATTAAATTTTACAAGATTTTTTTTTTTTTTTTTTTTTTTTTTTTTTAAATGTAAAATGTGATAAAGTTGTTTAATATTTTAAAATTAAATTTGAAGCCATGTGTGTCAGATAAATGCTCTTATTAAAAGATCTACTTTTTACAGATCTTAAATTTGAAAGCTTATTACAATCTGCGGAACTGTGTATTTTTACAATATTTTTTTAATATACAAAAAATGTATTAAAAACGTTCGCAGTGAAATTATGGAAGTACAATTCTGAAATAATGTCACGTGCTTGAGTTGTTTCTCCTGGCAGTGTATCAAATTCTCTGACAGATATACTGCAATAATTAATTTTTCGTTTTAGATTCAATTTTAGGGACGGAAACAGTGCAGACTTTGGACATATCTTTGTTAAAGTACTTAAAAGAAATCAATAAAGACTAGATTTTGAAAGTATTTAATTTTTTATGAATTACTTTATAGTTAAATAAACTGGTTCATTTAGAAATTAAAAATACTATCATTAATTTCTGGTGGTATGGGTACGTCAAACATGTCGTGCAATATTTCTGTCTATACCTCTTTTCGTGGAGTTACGAAATCAATGAATCTTTTTTTCTTTTTCTTTTTTCTTTTTCTTTTTTCTTTATCTGATTATGGTGTCGCTTATGTTCTCACTTTTGTCCATGTACCATGTATGTCATTTTGCCAATCTGTTTTCTTCCAACGCAATCTTCCCAGAAATCTTTTCCACATTGGTACATTTTAAAAAATACTTTATCCCCAGGTTTAAATTATTTATTTATATTATTTTGATTCCTTGATGTTCTCATCTTCCATTTTGGTAATAATTTGTTAAATATGGACTTGATCTTCCTGGTGAGCATCAACTCTGCAGGCGACATTCCAGACATGGTGTTTGGGTTCGGTGTTATTCTGTAAACGCTCAAAAGTTGTTGTAGCATTATTTCATCTGACTCCTTTCCCTCCAACCTTTCTAAACATATCTACAAACCATTCTGCTTGTCCGTTTGATCTTGGGTGATGGGGGGGGGTGTAATATGCTCTCTTGCTAAGGATTTGCAAAACACCTTAAATTCACTAGATATGAATTGAGTCCCGTTATCTGAAATGATAGTTGTTCCTGCTCCATTACCTGAATCACTTGCATTTGATGCAACTGCAATCTTTAATTTAGGGTCAAAATGAGCTACTTACAAATCCAATATTAAGACTGTCTAGATCTCTTCAAAAGCACTTTGACAATTATCTGTTCAATCCTATTTCACATCTTTCTTAAGCAGGTTATTCTAGGGTGCTCTTAATTCATGCATGTTTGAGATATATGATAGTAATTTGCAAACCCTAAAAATGCTTGTAACTTTGTTACATTTGTTGGAGTGGGCATGTCCTTTATCATGGTCGCCCTTGAAGAATCCAGTTGTCTATCGTTTTCATCAGTAATTTGTCCTAAATATTTAAGTCTGGATATAATTAATTCACATTTTCCTTCACTAATCTTAAAAGCATATACTTTGATTCTCTCAAAGACTGTTTTTTTTTTTTACAACTTCCGTATGCTACTTTTGGGTCTTTCTCTTAATAAGTACATCATCCAAATACGTTTGAGCACAATCCAAACCTGCAAGCATTATATCCATTATCTGTTGGCATATGCTTGGTGCTACCTTTATGCCGAAAGGAAGTCTGTTGAATTTGTATAACTCTCCGAGTGTTAATTGTTAATAGTTTTGAGCCCTCTTTGTCTACTAGTACTTGTAGATAAATGTCTGACGGGTCCAATTTATAAAAAGAATTACCGCCATACTTGGTAATGGGTTGTTGTGTTAAACTTTTATTTAACCCCGTTGAAAAATCAGCACATAGGCAGATTTTATTATTTCTTTTTTAACATAGACTGTTGGTGATGCCCATTTGGAATAGTCTATTTTTGAGATCACACCTAATTTTTCTAGTCTGTCCAATTCATTATTAATTGGATTTAAGGCTGCAAAAATACACTCCTTTTTGGCTTAAATGTTGGTGTTACATTCTCTTTTAACTCAAACTTTGCTTTTGTGCATGTCCTTAGACCTTAGAAAACTTCTGGAAAACTTTTTTTCAGTCCATTTTTCAGTTGCTGTGTTAGTACTGAGTGTGACAACATTTATCTTGTTGCAAAAAGAGTGTTAATTGTTAATAGTTTTGAGCCCTCTTTGTCTACTAGTACTTGTAGATAAATGTCTGACGGGTCCAATTTATAAAAAGAATTACCTCCATACTTGGTAATGGGTTGTTGTGTTAAACTTTTATTTAACCCCGTTGAAAAATCAGCACATAGGCAGATTTTATTATTTCTTTTTTAACATAGACTGTTGGTGATGCCCATTTGGAATAGTCTATTTTTGAGATCACACCTAATTTTTCTAGTCTGTCCAATTCATTATTAATTGGATTTAAGGCTGCAAAAATACACTCCTTTTTGGCTTAAATGTTGGTGTTACATTCTCTTTTAACTCAAACTTTGCTTTTGTGCATGTCCTTAGACCTTAGAAAACTTCTGGAAAACTCTTTTTCAGTCCATTTTTCAGTTGCTGTGTTAGTACTGAGTGTGACAACATTTATCTTGTTGCAAAAAGAGTTAATTGGAAGGTTCCAAAGATCAAACAATGCAATTCAGTCTGTTCCCAAAAAGTTAGCAGTATTCTTTAATACAAACGCCACTGCTTTTTTTAGTTTTTCCAACAGAAGAAACCTTACAGCTGAATTCACCCCAAAAGTTCCATCTCTTTCCTGAGACTCCATATGCAACTTTATCAATAAACTGGGTTCACCCATTTTCCTCCCTGTCTGTTCATCTCTGACAGTGATATCAGATCCTGTATCTAGTTGCAATTTTATTTCTACATCATTTAATTTGCACAAAAACAAATTTCCTCTTCTGAGATGTCTTGTTAATTTCCTTTTTCTTATTGTTACTCCATGTATTTACCACATTCACATGTTTTGTTTTTTTAAATCTGCAACATGTACTTTTGTGTCCTAATCTCCCACATTCATAACATTTTTGTTCTTGAAAAAACAATCGTCTTTAAAAATCATTACTTCCACAACCATGACAAGTATTAGGTATTGAGGGGGGGGTGTATCGTCTTTTTTTCCTGTTCTGTTAGGAATTGAAAAAACAGTGGATAAAGGCGTTGGTTAGATCCAGTGACAGGACCCAAAGAGTTGTGAATTCAATACCTGGTTAAGGCAGTAGAGAACCTGGAGAGGTGAATTAACAGGAGATAACTGATAACTGACATCCATTAGACATGGCACGTGGAACTAGAACAGTCTACCCCAGCAAGCGAAATAAGGGGTTCGGTTCGACATTCCAACCACCTGAAGGCCGAAACATTGATAAATATGGCAACAAAGATGGGGACACTAGTCCAAATAATGTAAATAGCGTACATAATACCTCATCTCAGAAATATAGACAGAAACTATATTTTAATTTTTTTCTTCCCCCTTATTTTTTTATTATTCCTTTTGATAGTGTAAGAAATTCAAAATTGTTTATTCAAAGTTTCAAAAAGTTTAAATATTAGTAGGATTTTTGATTTCTTCAAATAAAATAAGTTTCTTGGATTTGGCCTTCTATATTTATGTCACAATATTTTGAATGTAGGGACAAGGTTGTAAGAGACCTACTGTTTAAACTTTGAACATGTTGATGTGAGGACGTACTCTATTGTAGAGAATGTATTTTTTTGTTATATTTTAAAGAATTGATAAGAATATTTTTTTTTAAATCTATTTAATTAATCCATACATTTTTATTTAAAGCAAATATCTGAAACAGTATTCATTCGCATTTTAAATTGCTTCCTTGTTCTCTCTTCTTTAAAAAGCAAAGCTTCACTTCCTAACTATGCTGTTTCTATGATGTCATAATATTTTACCTCTTTTTAAGATTGATTCTGAAATGAATGTTCTTTTTACTATTTTTATTCAACTTACAATTTCCATAGTGTTTTATGCATGTATTTTATCAAGAGTTTGTCTATAAGTGGAAAGAATATTACTTTAAAAAAAATAGGAAAATCTTTCAGAATTACACCATTGTATATTGTGTATTATTAATTTCATTCCCATAGGATATTACTTTGTATACACTTATTGATCTTTCCTGACTATTGTATAATTGTTTCAGTGCTGAGCCCAACTTGCATTAATATATCACTAAATGTATCTGTGAAAATATAAAAGGATTTCATGTTATTCACTGCCTCTCTTAATGTTTTTTTTCTTTTTTTTCTTCACAGATGTTTTGGCTGAACAGAAAATCACAATATACATAAAAATCTTCTTACTGAAAATTTAAATGAAAGAAAATTAATTCTTGACTTTCTACCAAACTGGAGAAATACATACTGTGTTTTTCGTGTAAAATTTGTGTATCTAGATTTTTGAAAACATCATAACCAAAATACTTATTTTGTGTGATTTGTCTTTTCTAGAAAATCACGGTGGCATATATGACTAAAAGTTAGACGCCATATTCTTGTAAAGTTTGCAAATCTTTGTAATATTTTAGATTTTAGTGTCCCATATGGAAACGCAGAGTGGAAAGAAACCATATTCTTGTGATATTTGCGGATTTGTGTTTTCTCAGAAGTCAAACTGGGTATGCCATCTGCGAACACACACTGGAGAGAAACCATATTCTTGTGAATTTTGTGACGCTGCATTTTCTCAGAAGTCAAATTTGGTATGCCATATTCGAACACATACTGGAGAGAAACCATATATTTGTGACATTTGTGGATATGCCTTTTCTCTGAAGGCACCTTTGCAGCGTCATATGCAAACACACACTGGAGAGAAACCCTATTCTTGTGACATTTGTGAATCTGCGTTTTCACGGAAGTCACATTTGGAGCAGCATATACGAACACATACTGGAGAAAAACCATATTCTTGTGAAGTTTGTGGATCTTCATTTACACAGACATCATCTTTGAAATGCCATATGCGAATACATGCTAGAGAGCAACCATATTATTGCAAAGTTTGTGGATCCGTATTTTCACTGAAGCTTCATTTGGAACACCATATGCGAACACACACTGGAGAAAGAGCATTTTCTTGTGAGGTCTGTGGATCTGCATTTTCACGGAAGTCACATTTGGAGCGCCATATACGAACACACACTGGAGAGAAACCCTATTCTTGTGAGCTATGTGACTCTGCATTTTCACGAAAGTCGCATTTGGAACGCCATATGCGAACACACACTGGATAGAAAAACTGTCCATGAAAATTTTCTATATCCCTGTTTATAGAAAAGTCAAATTTATTGCATCATCTGCCAATGTCCACTCATGAGAAACGCTGTTTTTCTGAAATTTGCAGATTTGCATTTTCATTGATGTCAACATTGTTGAGCCAGGTGTAAACACATACTGGAGAAGGACCATATTATTGTCAAGTTTTGGTGTGTGCACTTTCACTGTTGTCATGTATCATACAAGATATGCAAACACTGGTGAGGAAGCATAATTTTGAGAAGTCTGTAGATTTGCATTTTCACAGAAAACACATTTGGTGAGCTCTATGCCATCACAGAAAGGAGGAAATCATATTTTAGGGACACGTGTCGGAATACTTTTGCTAAATTCATGTTTGTCGCACAATGTGGAAACACTGTCAACAAATGCAATATTCTTGTGAACTGTGTAGGTCAGGATTTACAAATGTAATGGATTAACAGAAATAATTTAAATTAGTAATTTATACATATGGATAAAAACAGGACTGTATAACAAAAAACTTGTAGTATATCTGTTGTACATGAATGGAATAAAGTTATATATTCCAGAATTAGATAAATATGAATTTTGTTTTATTTTTCATAATTAAACTATAGGGTGTTCCAATAACTTGGACCAGTTTTAAATGTGAATTAAGTTTAAGCTTCTAATGATTTCTTTTCTTTTTCTTTCAGATTTAACAACTTAAGTCTTTGGAAATTTCCACCATGGAAAGATTAGCAATCAAACGTGTTAAAGTTATCAAAGCTTATTACGAAAATGGACATTCAAACAGAAATGCATTTCACAACTGTTTTTGGTCAACATAATCGACCAACCAAGATTGCAGTTGGAAAAATTGTTTGTAAATTCAAACAAACTGGGTTGGTAGCAGATGTGAAAACACCATTGAATGCTCGTTTACGCTGTTCAGCTGAAAACATTGCTGCAGTGCACGAAAATCCGGCCGAAAATCCAGACACCTACTCGTCATCGCATGCAGGAATTGAACCTCTCCACAACAACGTTACATCGGATTTTGACAAAAGATTTCTCTCTACATGCTTACAAAATTCAATTGACACAAGAACTGAAACCTGCTGACCATTTGGAGTGCCGTACATTCATCAATTGGGTGCATAAGCAAAGACAAGCCAATGAAGATTTTTCACAAAAAATCCTCTTTAGTGATGAAGCAGAATTGTCACATTTTGAGCTGATGAAAATCCAAGGAAGACTATTGAAATGCCACTGCATCCACAAAAGGTGTACGTTTTTTGCTAGCGGAATTGTATATTTATAAATTTGAATGTCCATTTTCATAATAGGCTTCAGTAACTTTAACATGTTAATCATTCCATGATTGAAATTGCCAAAGACTTAAGATGTTAAACCTGAAAGAAAAAAATCATTAGACACTTAAACTTAATTCCCATTTAAAATCGGTCCAAGTTATTAGAACTCCCTATATTAGGAACATTCTTTTTCAGTGTATTTGCCATATTTATTTACAGGTCAGCCATGGAGCATTCTTTTATTTTGTGTGATGCATTGTATGATAATTTTCATCTGATTGATTTAAATGTTAGCCTCTTTTGTTTTGTATGTTATTTTCATAAGTTTCATACATTTGACATTTTCAAACTTTCACCGGTGTTGTAACATTTTTAAAATGTAGCTCCACTGATTTTTATGTAAAGTACTTAATTTTAGTTTGATTATCAATGAAAAAATAATCTAAAGATTCAATATGTCAAGCACTAAACAATTCAAAGGCAGATAGATCAAAAGTAAATAAACATATTTGCATATACATAATCAGAAATTCACACACTTATGCATGATAACACTTAAGTTAGAGATTGTCTTGAACATAATTTAATTTTTAAAACTCAATCATGAAACAAACAAAATATGTTCAAAATGCATAAAACTTCTGAAAATATCATCAAACATTTACTCTGATACAATGAGACTGAAATTAGATAATCTCAAACATATATAATTGGAAGGTCATAAAAGAATAAGATTAATAAAATATCTTCTGTTACCACAGTACAGAAACTGTTTTATTTGTCCCTTTCATAGTTCACTATTTTGACCACTTCTGGTTAACCCTCAGTATATCAGGGGAACCCTTCACAGTAAAAGCAAGACAGCGAGTATGCGGTCGTTAGTTTTATCTTGCTCCCAAGTTAACCATCATCAGTTCGTAACTTTTGATAACTTTCTCTCTACATTTATTTTATTGTTATTATTATTTGAACATTTGTTTAAAATAGCCATATTTCATGTTTGTATTTCTCTGTATAAAATCCTTTCAACATGTCTACATACACTGCTGCAAAATGTAACCACCTTCTAACTTCCTTTTCCACGAACACCCTGCAACATTAGAATATATTCTCGCAGCAAACTTTATACATATTCATGTAAAGAAAGTATTTGCTACCTCCCTTTACCCATTTAGGCAAATGGTCATAGTATTCTGTTCAAGTCTCCATCTGCTTTTTGCCAAAGTGAAAAAAACATAACCTATTGTTATTCAGAGCTGGCATGCTATGAGTCTTTTTATTGCATGAATACCCAAAAGTTGCTCCTGCCTGTAGTGTTATCAACACATGCATGTCTAGTAAAAAGGTTTAACGTCTGCTATACCACAAATAATTATAACTATCTTATATTAGATAATGAAGAAAAGAGGATTTAAAAGAGAATGTGAGTAGTTGATTTGTGTAGAATTTGAAAAGGAAGTACTTATTTTTTAATTGCTACATTATTCAATTTTTAAGAAAAAAAATCTCAATGTTGGACAGCAACAACAAAAAGATGTATCAAAGGGACAGTTTTTTCATTGACACTGCTATTATTTTAACTACCTTTGCTACTCAATATTGTTTGTTTTTAAAAAGCTATGATTATAATTTTAATAAAACCGAAACACATGAAAGTGAATTTATACATTTTCTTTGTAAATGATAAAAAAACTATTTTTTATGAGATTGTTTATTCACACTATATCATTTATTGGAAAGGATGACTGCAAAGTGAATGCCTGTAGGGAGTCTCTTATTCCAAGGTATCAATGGTGGTGGCGAGAAATTAGGTGTAGCTTGTAGGCCGATGTTTCTACAAAGTGGGGTCGTTGTGATGACTGGAAGGGAATGCCTGTAGCAAGTTAGGTATACTGAAGTGACAGCAGTGGTGACGAGGAATTAGGTGTAGCTGAGTGGTGTTGATGTTCAGCTGTTATGAATCACAACAATCTGCTATAGGGAGCCTTGTGGTGTCAAAGATGGATAGTTGTCTGCAGTAGTGAGTCAGGTTTGCTGAAGTCATGGCGTTAGTGACTAGGAAGGCTTGTAGGTGGGTGGTAATGGTCATGTGAAGAGGAGCGGTGATGGTGGCATCACCCTGCATGTCAGCAGGTGGCATTCATGGCCAGCGACTGCTGGTGGTCATTATGGAGGCATGCTTTTAAGTACATCTGGCAGTCCCCAGGGACATCTTTTCCAGTGGGAATTTTCGTGATTGGCCAGTAGCTTGCTTCGTGGACTGGATGTGATGCAAGGAACCTATGCACAGAAAATGACTTCTTTTTTTTTTTTGTTCTCTGACTTCATGGAATTCACATCCAGCTGACATAATGAATCAGAAAGAGATCTAATTGCAGTGAAGTATAACATACAATTTCATTAGTGTTTAGAATATTTTAAATAAAAAATTATTTTTGTAAATGGTCAGTTAAGTGCCATTACATGGTGCACGCTTGGGCAAGTATGTTTCTTTCAATTCATAGCTGACTAGGTAGAAGATTTTCCTGCAGTTGTTTGCAGTTTCTTTCTGCGGTAGACTAGTTACAAACCAAGGTTAGATGACCCAGTGTTCTGCTATTCTACTCATAACTTTTTTGGGGGTGATGGATTTATACCTCTTTTGCATTTGTGAATGTCGTGTATCCAACTGGAAATCTTGTAAATAAACAAGCTAGCACATAACATAGTATTTAATATTTTTGTTGTAAATTCTCAAAAACAAAAAAAAAATTGTATAAATTCACTTTTATATATTTAAGTTTTATTACAGTTCTAACATCTCTTTTTAAAACAAATATTGCTGAGGAGTGAAGATATTTAAAATAATAGTGGCACCAATGGGGAAAAAAAACTTTCTTTTTTTTTTCTCCAGGTATGGAGGTCCAAGTTTGCCAAAATCTCACATTGACCCTAAAAATTGCTGTTTATTGATTTATGAAAGATGGAATGATCAAATATGTTGTACCCCTAATTTGCATTTAGCAATATTGTTTAATTTTTCTAGTAAATTATTTTGCTAATATAGAACAACACAATCTATTGTTTGCCCTGGGGTTTGAATGGACAACCAACAGGGTGATAGCTGAATAATTATAAAAGTTACTATTGGTTTTATTATCTAAATATTGTGAAAATTTAAATTTTACTAAGTCCATCTCCAAGAGTAGAATATTTGTTGAAAATTCTTTTAAAATTAATTTATTAATAGTTAGACTGATGTTTAAAATTGCATAAAATTATAAACTATGAAGATTTGTGTATTAACCTTTACCACACTAATTTCTTTCTAGAATTGTTCCCCCTGCCACCGCATTTTTTTTTTTTTTTTTTTTTTTTTTTTGAGGGGTCAAAAACATGAACACATAGTGTGGTTATCATCTTCAGCTACTTCACTGTCAATATCCACTTGAGAATAGCCTTCAAAATCATCATTGGCGTGTTAATCAAAGAAAAACTCTTGAATAAAGGCTTTTTTGGATATTGATGCGGCCATTTTTGTTTACAAAATATTGCAAAAAAATTAATGTGGGTTTAATCGATGTTGTACATCGTGTAGAGCCTAGAATTCAAAATGGTATTGGAAAAAAGAAGTTTAAACTACTTCCAAAAGAGTAATAGGCGATTTCCAGTTAAAAATACCGGAAATAAGTTAACAAGTGTTTATTTATAGCAACCATCTCAAGGCAACAGAATGGCCTAGAGCAGCAAAGGGAGAGAATTCTATGGCGACTATTTTCGCCTGCAGTGTGGTAAAGCTTAATGAGGAGAGATCTGGTAGTACTTTCTGATTCATGCATATTTCATAGGTTGGCTTGGAAAATGAGCTCACTCTTTACATTTGGATGTATAAAACAATTGTGTGTTATAGGAAGCAATTTGCTTTCAGAAGAACATCTGTAAGTTAGAGGTCTTGAGTTCATAGCCCTCTGTAACACCTTTGTTGTGGTCAGCCTGGGGTGAATCCTGGTTTGATTGCTTCAATCCTGACCTGTCCTACTCCACGTTATGAATGATTTATAAGGAGGTAAGATCGATTCGTCACAGGTATCTTTGTGTTGGGCAGGTCCAAGTCATACAGTAAAATAGGAAAAAACAGTACTTGAAATATATTTAAAAAATCTTTACTATTTCTATATCAAATACTGCATACAATGGTTTGTTAGTAGTTGTTAGGGTCTAGGTGTTAGTATACAGGAGGTTGTCAACCCAAACCATTCCTAAATCAGATGCAACACTTGGATAAGCTGGTAAGTTTTGGCTTGCAGAGTTAGCAAAATTTGTTTTACTGATTTGGTAAGTTTGGCTCAAAGCTGATGTTGGAGGTTCTCATAATCGGCAAGAGTCGTTGAATCTCTCAGTGCCCTCTGCCACCTCTCTTCTGTCTCTTCTCAACTCTCAAACTGTCTGAATTCGCTTTGTGCATTCGTATTTATGGACTCCAGCTAGAAACCAGTGCAGGGCAAGATGTAGTTTGGGTTTTCGTGAATCCCCTGATTTCCAACAAGAGTCCATTGTTGTCTGCCAAACAAAACTGGTGTAAGGGTGAGATGTAGTTGGGTGGGGAATTGGTATTTCATCCACCCGTCATTTCTATTGTTTTTGGTCCTGAGAAATTAAATTACTTCATAATTTTGGGGAATTCCCCTTCTGGGAGATGGGCGCAGGCATCACTCTGCCTGGTTACTTCTACTTTCTCTTATTACCATCTCCCACCAGTGTTCTCCAGTGGGCATGGACAGCTCCTTCAACCTCCTTAATGTCTCATCTGTGCCTGCTACTCTTTAATGGGTGCAGGCAGCTTCTCCTCCTCCTTCCTTGATTGTTCTTCTGTGCCTGTTACCTCCACCATTCAGTTGAAGACTAATTTAAAAGAATTATTGTTCCAAATGCTATCACTTCATAAGTGAATTGACACAACAATTGGCTTTCTTACCTTTGACCTAATTTTCCCAGGAAAAATTTTGCAGCTCACATTATGGTAACAATTCATTCGGCCCAAGGTCAACATATCTGCAAGTGTTCAGCTTATTGTTTTCAATCCTGACATCTCTGCAAAAAGATTTTATTTGTAATTGGCATTTAATCCAATTCCCCTCGTGTTGATTTCACTGGCATTGCCTGTTGAATACTGTCAACACTTGGCCCATCATTAAAACCAAGCATTGCTCTCACCTGGTTCATTTTAGAAACCTCAATTCTCTGGGAATCAATTGTTATCAGTCTATCATTCTTAATATTCATTTAACCTATACCATGGTAGTTTATTCTTCAATATCTCATTTTCGTTGATGTTCCAAGTCTTTATTATTAATTACCAGCAACCCAAATAGTGTTACACTCTGACTGATACCAGGGTTAGGAGATCAAAATATTTTATCTTAGATTTTCCAATTGTTTTAAAGAGACATGATTTTATCACTCTTATTAATCTTTCCCACATACTACCAACCCAGGTATCTTTGTGTTTGAGTTGTTCTCAAAACTTTTCATTGCTTCCTACTTCTGTGCTGAATGATCTCGCATTGTCACTATATATATATATATGGGGTGGGGGAGTACTATAGTAGTTGCAGAATCTTATTAGAGCCTGAACAAATGATTGGGCACTCATGTCTGGTACAATTTTGACATGAATGACTCTCACACTTAAGCAAATGAAGATCAGTAGATATTTTTCTCTGATTTATTTGTCCCTTGGACCCACACATATCATGTATAATCAATGCCAGTTTGTTGGAAGGGCTTGACAAATTCAATTCTATGTTTAGGGAGATTGTAAGCTTTGGGTACTTAAAGACCAAGTTGTTGAATCCTTTGCAGGTATGGCATTTTGATATTGCTTTTTACTGCCTGTTGAGCCTGGGGTACCCCAAATTCCGAGTCTTAATTTGGTTACTGTTGCATTGATACCCAAATGTTTGCATCTATGGTGACAGTAATTTATTATTAATTCAGTTAAGGGATGGTGTTTACCAATTAAAATTGGATAAATTAATTCATAATCACACACTGGGGTCTGAGCGATTCTACATACCTTCAGGGTCCAGAAATGGGTTGAGATTTCTCACTAGCTCAGGAATTTCCTCCTCCTTAGGGTTTTTCAGATATTCTAACTCCCTGCTAGAATGCCTGTTGTTGCATGATTTTCAGTAAATGCAATCTTGCTGTGTGTTTAGGGTCAGGGTGGTTTCCAAGATGTTTACATTTATTTATGAATTTAAAGACAAGGGACGTTGCTCTTAATAATCTTGCAAATTCAGAAAATCTTTGAACAGGTATCACAGGTTCCTTTTTTTTTTATTTCAAGAGCTATTGTGTGTAGAAAGTTGGATTGAACCAATTTTTTTGTTTTTTAAACTCAAACAGTGCAGATTGCTACTGGGACACAACACAGAGTTTTCTGTTAACCACTTGAGCCCAGCTGTCCTGTATTCCAGTTTCTGGCAGTTTTTCTAATGACATGCCTCTGCATAGCAGATCTGCTGGGTTTTCCCTAGTTGAGGCATACTTGAATTTAATTCTCACAGCATATTCTTTGTCTGTTTGCTTTGCCATCTTCTGTATGCACTTTAATTTATTTTTTGTATATAAGCTTTTTGTTTTTATTTTCTTGAAGAGTAACCAAGATAGACAATTTGGGTATCTACAGAAATATAAGCATTTTTAATCTTTATTTTGGAATAAGTTCTTAATAGAGTGGGCAGAGCTTTTATGGCGAAATATACTGCCAGCAACTCCAAAGTGGGTAATGTTTTCGCTTTCATGGGAGCTACTTTAACCTTAGAAAACACAATATGCGAGTTGCCGCTTTGGGCTCCATAAACAACAAATCCATAGAAATATGGTTATTTAATGCTGACAAGATTTTTAGGATAGGTTTGTATGAATAGAATATGTATTGTTTGCAAGAAACCAGTTTGTTGATCAGGTTTCTTTGGCATATTTTTGCAAAGAGGGTTTTTGTCGAGTCAAATGTATTTTCAAAAATGTATTGTTGGTAATATTTTTTTCTAAAATGTAATGGTGGTAATATTTTTTTTTCCAAAAATGTATTGCTGGTACTTTTACTATAAAAATCTATTTTTATACTTTCATGGTGCTTTGACCCCATTTTGGGGTTACCATATTTGACAGCATGTAAGACGCACAAGTATATAAGATGCACCCCAATTTCAGCAGGGCAAATCAAGAAAAAAATTAGTAAAATTATTAGTAAATGGTACAGCCTAGGCTATATTCATGAGGTATTATTTTGGTTAAAAAAGTCATGATTACAATTAAATGAAAAATAATAAAACAAAAAGAACCCTAACATATAAAAACTTTATTATATCCAAAGGTAAGAAAACAAAGTACAAATCGAGCAATTATTAAAATTGAGCAAAACAGTACAGTTACCATTAAAATTCAGTCAAATATTCCTTTATGTGATCTGTACAACCGGCTTCTTGTAAACGTCTTAGTGGAATAATTAGGATTCTGATTGTATTTATACAAAGAAAAGTTATTGCAATTAATGAAACAAATATTTTTTTAATTTATTGCATATAATTTTAGTGAAACAAACTAATATTAAACGTGATGAAATTAATATAATGTATATTATCAATGATAACATTTTTAATCTGCATAAAAGCCTTTTAAATAATGACAATAGGTATATGAAAGTTACTCTAAAGTCTAAGCTAATAGGAGTTGCCAGGTAGCTAATTTTGTCCGACTTTTGCAAATTTTAAACCTACATATGGCATAAAAGACGCAGGGGAATTTTAAAAGATATTTTTAGTTTACAAAAAAAAGTGCGTCTTATAAGCCATCAGATATAGTAACTATTTGTCCATAGTTGGGACCCTAACATGTCCGGGTGGACCTGGGAACAAGCATGTGGTTCCACGCTCCTCAACACCTCCCAGTCAGAAGCCTTGCTGCTGTATGTAATTTATCATCATACCCAGGATAATAAACGTCAGTCTAACTTTTATTAATAATTAAAAGGTTTATACAAAAGATAATTAAAAAAAACAATAAACTTCCTACAAAATTTATAATGCTTTAAGCTTTAAAACTTAAAACTTTTTAATAATGAACTTATTAGCCGGATTATTTTTTATTAAATTTTGATAAATCGAAAGATGGTCGAAAATATATATATATATATATATATATATATATATATATATATATATATATATATATATATATTTTTTTTTTGTTTTGTTTTGTTTTGTTTTTTGGATGTGACGAAGAAGTGTCTTCCATTTTTTTTTTTTTTTTTTTTTTTTTTTTACCATGTTAGAAATTCACAATTTACTAACGTCGACAGTGTCAGAGATATATTTACCCGGCCTCCCTAGTAAGGCAGGACACAACCTCATTTTTTAAAGTAAACGTTGGGGAGCGTCATTCTCATACGTATTGAATCGAGATCACCGATGGTCTTGATGAGTGCGTGAAGAAACTTTTCACTCTGTAAATGCCAAGAAATCTAAGGCACAAGGAACCAGATCTTGCCTAATCGGGTTTTTTTTTTGGGGGGGGGGGTAGCTTATGTTTTAGTTTTTATTATGTCAAATATTTTTACGACAGTCATTTTACGTTTCTGTTGTGTTTTTCCATTTAATCCTTTCTTTATTTTCACTTCAACTTCGACATTATTACTACAAAAACTAAAAACTAATAATACGAAAATTTGATAGGTTTTTTTTGTTTTTTTTAGAAATACGAACAAAAAAATCATTTGAGAACAAAAGAATCATCCCGTTTTGTTTTTCTCTTTCCCTAAATGTTCTGACTTGAAATACTAAATAATTTTGCTTAAAAAAAAATAACGAAATCGCTATTAATTTCCTGACATCTCACTATTTTTCATTTCTTCTTAGTGTCAACTATCAACGAACCAGTAATGAAAATAAATTTCGCTCTGATTTTCATGAAGATGTTTCGAAATAATACCTTTTTTTTTTTTTTTTTTTTTATTATTATTATTATTATTAAATATAAACTCGGACCTCCAGAACGCGATACCTCATGTTTAAAAAAATGAATTTCAAAAACTGAAAAATCATTCTTTAAGTTTAAGCTTTTTAGTTTTCTAATTTCAACCTAATATTTCCAAAAGCAAAATACTTTGCTGTATTTTTAAAAATCACGAAAACGCTAAATAATCAGCATGCCGTGATGAAAACCTGCTCCAACGTGATGAAAACAGTTTTATCGTCAAAATGATTAGGAAGGATCAAAGTATTTTTTTATTATTAAATCTTTTACAGTTACTCCTTTTAGAATATTCGAAATTTTGATGAAACACCTTGTTTTTCTTGCATCAGCGGTTGTACTAACTTTTTCAGCGTAGCAAATCTTTTGCGGTAGACATTTGGAAATTCTTGTTGAATTTGAATGAAATTTTCAGGATTTATTCACAAATGAATGAAATTTTTTAAAATTATTAGAAAATATTGATATATATATTAAACGTTTTTCAACCCCTTTAATTTTATGAAAAGTTGAGAAATTCAACGTGATAATCTTTAGTGACTAAACAAAAGCAGAATTCTTTGAAGAATTTATATTTAAAATAATTCACCGAATTTTTTTTTTTTTTTGCAATATGGGACCCCCGCTTCTGTTCTGAAAAAAAAAACGCAATAAAACTAAGACATTATTTTATTAGAGAACCTTTTTTTAATTGCTTTTAGTTTTATGTAAAGAAAGAATATTGTCCTAAAAAAATTTTCAACGAAAAATGAATTCTTACAAGATTTTCATTTTTTTTTACAATTTTAAATTGAATAATTTATGAAGTTTTTAAAATAAATCTTTCAAAATTCATTTTCAATGAGAGAATTCTTAGGAAATATTGTTAAAGTAAAACTGTATTTACTAATCATACATTGTGTCAAGAATGAAGACTCAGACTAGGAAGATAAGTTAATCCAAGCGTTATTCGGCAAAAAAATACAAGCTGGGTTCACATCACGTGCTCCTGATATTCTCGAATATGGCTGATTGCCGTAATCCGGAGAATAGGCCGTAAACGAATATGGTGTCATAAAGGAGTGTCACAGTCCATCTCTTATTTACGACACATTGTAAAAAAACTAAAGCAAGCTTATTAAAATCTGACAACCCTGAATATTTTTAAAAGAATTTCGATTTGTTTGTTTTTTTTAATATTTTTAATGTTCCTATGTATTCTTTCGTTTTCAATCACTTTTAATATTAATTATCACACATCGTGATAATAAAAGATTTGCCAAGAAAGATGAAATGTCATGTTTTCTCATGAATTTATAAAAATATCTATAATCACATTTTTAATCACGTGTTACTACCTGCTCATACTATTTACCAACAAGAGTGATGACACTTGAATGACGTCAGACTCTAGGAGAATAATCAAAGGGGCGGCAATCCAGCATCTTCACCCAAATCTAGTAACACTAAAATGAACAGGAAAATTTTTCTGTTCATTTAATTAAACACCAAAACATTGTGCCAGATGTCATTCAGCAGATTGCCACTTCCGCATGATGTACAGTTCAAGATGCAGTTACATATCCCATCAATTCTGGTGGCCTCTCTCAGCTCTTAGAAACATCTTTCAGTGGCTGGTAGGGATTCCGTGATAGCATGTATGAATGCATCTGTTTCTCTCTTGAAGGTCTTGTCGGGTTTGATTCGACCATTTCTGGACGTGGCTCTGAACAAGGCCATCAGTTTTGCATAGTTCTTTGCTGAGGTTATAGCTGATACCTCATTCAGCTCATATGAAAACTCTGCATTCTGGCTGCTAGGTTGTTGTGTTCTTTGTTGCCTAGTGGCTCATAATCGGGTTTTATTGTAAAAGTCTGAGAAGCATTCATAACCTAACAATGTTTCTAGTGCCTCCCTTTTCAATTTGTGTATAGCAGGTTTTATTCTCTGATATGAAGCATTTGCAATAGGGTGCATTTTCATGTCATCCTAGCGTTAGTAACACCACACGAAAAACATGGGATGAAGCATTTGCAGAAACTATGAATTCTTTTGAGTTTGATGCACTGTACGATGTACAGGTGTTACAGCGTCATGAGTATTGATAAAGAAATATTATCAGAAGGCTTTTGTTATTTTTGGCCAATTATAGATGATTAGTCTGTGTGAAGAAAACTCTACAAACATTTAAATTTTGTTGTCCGCCTGGCACAAAGTCAATATATTTTAATAACTGACAAAACGACTCCTTTTTTTGTATATGAGAAAGAGATATTCGAATTTATATACAGAAATTTACAATTGGTAGTTGCTGAAATAAAACTCAGAGATTGTATCTTTTGAACTTTTTTTTTCCTTGTTTGCTGACAGGAAAGTTTCACCATTTTCTTTTAAAATATATTGTTCATAATAAATAATTTCTGTAACAGTGAATATTACAAGAAACTGTCTTCTGGTTTGAAATATTTCAGTCAATGTAAGATTGGATGTTTTGATTTGTTTCTTTTTTGGAAGTCAGTTTTTAAATGCAAAATAATGTTCTTTTAAAATAAATCAGTAATTTCGCTCGCAAGAATATCCTAAAATGAACGAAGTTGTCTGACTTTAACTTTGAATGGTTTGCAGAGAGATCTTTTATGTTCGTTACAATTGCATTATACTAAGAAATAGAATTTTAAAATAATAAATTCAAGAATGAATGAATTTAGTAAATGTGAGTCTCGTAGGCGAGCTTGCAAGATGATAAATTTGTTATTGAAATAAAATACTTTTTTCTTTGGGAAATGTGTCGGTATTTTTTATTTATTTATTTTTTTTATTTTTAGAAAAGTGTAATTTGAAATGGAGTGAGTGTGTGAAAAAAAAAAGGATATTTTTTTTTCGTACATTATATGTTATGCAATTTTTACAAAAGTTGATGCAGCTTCTTTTTTGTAGTGACCGTTGAATTTTCTGATGCAGTATTTGAGAAAGGTCTGTTCGGCTTCACTGTATTCGGTTGCAATTCTCAAACAGTTTCAGGTTTCCTGTTGGGAACTTCTGTTCTCACTAGCGCATGATTCGCGCGCTTTAGTTTATATACCTACTTGACTTGAGTCACATGGTTTCTCCCAAAAAAGACGAGACCCTTTTCCAAGAAAAATCGTCAGAATTTTGAAAAATACGTAGGCGTTTTAAATTAAAACTAGCCACTGATTGGATGAGCCTACTTTTGTATGAATTTTTAAGCATAAAAATTTACACATAAAATTTATATTGAAATTATTTTGAAAACATCAATGTTTGCTGAAATACATCCATGTTTCAAAATTAATTAAAGATAGATCTCTAACCAGGGACCGAATAGTGCACTTTTGACGGAACTGAATGCTGTTGCGTGAATCTCCACAATTGTTGCAAGGTGCGGGCGTCTTTTCAGTAAATATTTAATGGTTCTTGGTATATTTGTCCGACAAACAATATTGGTGGATTCTTGTGAATCCAGCCAAAAATAACTTGCCAATGGAATTTAAACAACTACATCATAATAAATATATTAAACTGATATGATACCAAATGAAAAACAAGAAACGAAGTTAAAGTTATGAAGAGTTCAAAGCAACATTTAGTATGTGTCTTGCATGTCGACAGAATGAGGAGAGAATGTCTTGTCACTGCCAAAGGCAAAAAGGGAAGAGGAAACGGCTTTCAAATATCTCACCACCTGTGATCATGTTCAGGGGGCGGCAATCCAACAATACCTTATTTTGGGCACTTTCCCAAAAGAACGCATATTTTTGGCATATAACAAATTTCGTTTACAATTCCCAGGAATCGGTGACATTCAGTTCTGGTAAATGTGAAACACTAGTAACTCTGCCTGGGTCTGATCAAAGGCTATTGGCACTGAGTATGCGCCCCAGAAAGTTGAGTGACATTTTTGATATCTTACACTTTTCGGGCTTAAATGTGATGCCAGCTATATGGATTGAGTGTGTATCTCGGCCAGTTGTCGTGCTCTCGTTGGTCCTTGCCACGGACTAGTACACCATCCTGAATGTCACCACGTCTTGCAGCTCTAGCATCTGTGACTTGTATTTCTGGTAGATTTCACTGGCAGATCAGATCCCAAAAGGGAGGCGGTTAAATAGATGTATTCTAAACGGGGTGATGAAGGTCATCAGTGTGCAAGATGTTGGTGAAATTGGAATTTGTCAATATACGCTATTGACATCTAGCTTGCTCATTACTTTACTTCCTCTAGCTGAGAGCATAGGGGATCAGCCATTGGTGGCACATGAAACTTGCATTCAACATGCTTTTTTTTTTTTTACTTTGGACGGTCTACACGTATCCTGAGCTTTCCTTGAGATTTGGTACTACCACATTGGGGGACGTGCAATTTTTTTTCCCATCCTCTGGATATTTGCCTGTATCTCTCTCAAAACGATAAAGGTATACAGTGTAAGGTCTTTTTTGTGTCATTGCCCTAATTCAAATAGAAAAAATTTCTCACCACCCACCTATATAGTAAATACTCAAAAGCATAAAGAGATGGGTAAATTATCTTTTGACAGGCACTTTAATTGTGTTGATAAATTTGAGATGGCCAATGTAACAAGGAAAAAAAAAGTAAAAAGAATTTTATATTAAATAAAAATTATCCAGATGTAACTTCTTAATTTTACTGGCAAAGTGATGAGGGAAAATTGTATTATCTTTAACTTAGCTAGCCACAATCACTGACCCAAAACAATCTATAATATTCCTTATACCAAGACATATTCTAAGTACAATCTCAATAATACGTCAGTTTTAGGGGGGGGGTTAAGTCCCAACTTGTTCCCATACATATAATTTGTCTTTGGGGAATAAAGATAATAATTTAAAACCACCAATGAGAATTTACAGCACAAAAAATATCTATTTACAAGAAACAAAACAGTTTGAGTACTAATAGGCCCCGCACAATCCTTAATTGTGGCAAAAAGACCTTGCAAAATTTGTCTTGATCTTTCCTAATCTGATTTGTATCCCCCCCCCCCCAAAAAAAAAATTTACAAATGTGTAAGCAAACGCAAAAGCAACAAGAGAAACAACAAGAAGAAACTTAGGTGGGTGGTGGAAACTTTGTCCCTGTGAATGTGGACAATGGCACAAAAAAGACATTACACTATGCATTAAATACTCAACATCATAGAGAGAAGATATGTAAATTATCTTTTGACATGCACTTTAATTGTGTTGATAAATTTGAGATGGCCAATGTAACAAAAAAAAAAGTATAAAGAATTTTATATTAAATAAAAAAGATCCAAACTGGTCTTCAAACTGTATTATCTTTAACTTAGCTAGCCACAATCACTGACCCAAACAATCTCCAATATTCCTTACCAAAACACATTTTGCGGTGGTATTGACGGCCTAAATCAACCCGTGCATTTTTTACTTTACGAATGTGAAACAAACGCAAGAGAAACAACCAGAATGAACAGAAAACGGTTTTGTAGCAACCAGATTACTATTTGTATTTGTTAATTTGTATAATGATGTACAAGCATAGTGGGTTACTGTTTTTCTTGGTATTATGTCCCTTTGACTGCATTAAAGTTTTTACTAATGAAATATTTTTTTTATCTGAGCTCATAGAAGTTGAATGAACTTGTCGCTCAAAATGTTTACTTTTAGAGAGTTGAAAGAATTATAAAGCTTATAAAGAATATGTTAAGTAAACTTTTAGCTCCAGAAGAGTTGAAGGAGTGAATGTTCCGTAATGTTTATAGTTAAGTTTCCGTTGCTTGTCATTAAGTCTGTATGTTCGTAATGAAGTTTGAAAAGTTTCCTATGTTTGTCATGTAGTTTGGAAAGTTTCATACGTACGTGCATGCTTGCGTATGTGAATATGTTTTCATAGTGTCTGACCGCAAGTGGTCGAGGCACGATTCCTTTTACTACATTTTAGTAGCGAGTGTCTGGTATTTATAATCAACGTAATCATGTGACAGGCTCGAAAGGCATTGACAGATTTTGGGCGGAATTATTTTTTTTAGTCAGGTCAAGAACTAGGTCGATGTTATTCGAACATGATTTAAATATTAAGTGACCAACCAGAAGTTGAGGTTTTCTGAAAATATGTATGAAGGTGGATACTCTCTGTGATCCGCTTTTTGCACGGATTTGTACAAAAATTGGTATAGGATACAAATCCTATATCATCCCAACAAAATACTAGAAAATACAAAAAAGATCTGCACACCTGCAAAATCGGATCAAAACGATTAAAAACATTTTTTCGCAATAAGGTGTGAAATTAATTTTCTGACCAATCAAAGCAGGCGATTTTCTACACTGAGAAAAAAAGTAACGAGCCAGTGTTAAAAGGAAATCAGCCATAAATAGAGACACTCAAATCAATCAGGGTAAGAAAGGCGCAGATATCAAAGAGGACATATACTGACCGTCAAGTCTGTAACCCAGCAGAAAGTGGGGTAGGAAAGCAGAACAACAACAACAAATTTACAACTACTCAAAAACAATTCCACTGATAAGTACATTTTCCTCTTATCTTTTATTTCTCATTTACACTCTCTCTTTCAACTTAAATTGATCGCCCCCTTTTCCTTTTTTTTACTAACTCTGCGGATAAAACAAAAACAAGGAACAGACATTATTATCTTCGTTGAAAGACAGTGAACACAATATTTTATCCAAATCACATTTACTCAAATGAACTAAAAATCATTTAACTTTTATGCAAACCAGATACATTAATATACAAACTTGTTAATTCCATATTAATGTTATTAAACATACTATATTCTATTTTTCTACAAACATTCTTTATCGAGTTGTTTTTCTTGAAATTTGCGTGTGTTTTGTGGGCAGTGAATCCCGCGTTAAATTCTCCTTTTAATACGGGTATGCTGGACCCACATTGGTATCGATAAAAAAAAAAATTGGTAGCGGGATACTAAAAAACATCGCTATAATTAATACCCTAGTTTTTATGAAATCCTAACTAATCCCCATATATAGAATTTGTCTGTGGAGAATAATAACTATTTAAAAAATTTAAACACCTGTGAGGATTTACAACGCAAACAATACAAGAAACAAAACAAAATAAATAGTATGAGCAATAAAAGCTCCCCACCACCCGTATTCCCTAATTTTGGGAGAAGAATCAGTTAACTGGCAAAATTCTCCTGGCAAAATTGTTCTTCATCTTCTCTTATCTGATTTATATTTTAAAAAATGTTATTTTCTTTGCAGAAATATTTGAACGTTAATGATCGTTCTCAAAACTATAAAATATTCCTTGATTAGGGATAATTTTTATCTTATCTAGGAATGTCAGCTCTTTGCATCTATCCTTTGAATATTTTTTAGTAGCATAGGTTGAAATACCGTTTCAATATTCAAAAATCAAAATCCTATATTTCCAGTCCCCCCAACATTTTTTGTCCAGTTGCACATTGCCCACCCAATAGTTGAAATCACCCAGGTTAGGAAACCCTGGTTCACAGTATGGTCTAAGTGTCTGCATGCAAAGAAAGGCATGTTGTTGGTAGTTTGTCATTTGTTGTTCTTGCCACATAAATTCAGGGCATCTAGATTTATACTTTCTTTTTTCAAGATTTGATATAGCAAAAATTTTTGGAACAGTATTCACAAAAATACACTGTGAGACAAGCACAAGACATCTAATAATGAGAACGGAAACGTCCAATGAGTAAGCAGAAGCTAGACAAGCTGAAAGACAAAAAAAAAATGGAAAAACAGAACCATTCAACCAGCCTCCCCACGTAAGGCAAGATGTGACACAAGGTCGTCAACGTGGGGAGCGTTATACATATAGGACGCAAAGAAACTCTACATTTGAATAACTCCATTTTTTAGTATATACTCCGTAAATGCCAAGAAATATAAGGCTATTAAACTCAAGGAACCAAATCTTGTCTAACACCGGTTAATTTTTTTTTTTTTTCAGTTTATTATGCAAAATATTTTCACAACAGTAATTTTACGTTTCTGTCGTGTTTTTCCATTTAATTCTTTCTTTTTATTTTCATTTCAACTTCGACATTATTACATAAACTAAACGAACAATACGAAAGGTCTATCTATAGGTCTACAGAGAAATCCCAACAAAATCATTTGCGAACAAAGAAATAATCTCGTTTTGTTTTTCTCCTTAAATTTTCTGGCCTTAAAGGTACGTGGAAGAATACAAATAATTTTGATAAAAAACGAAATCGTTATTTCCTGACATGCCTCACTATTTTTTATTCGATATTTGTTAGTGTTTTACTTTTACTGTTAACAAAAGAAAAAATGAAAATAAATTCCGTTCTGATTTTTTAAAATATAAACAAAAACTTGGACCTTCACTGAAAATCCGAAAGTTTAAAAAAAATGAATAATTTTTCTTGAAGCTTTTATTTTAGTTTTAATTTCAAGCTAAATATCTCCAATAAGCAAAATACTTACTTCGCTCTATTTCAAAAACAAAAACTTTAAATTGACTTGAAGGATTATTTTCTTTTTCTAAAATAACAGATTATTAGCGCAATTTTTAGCCACCTTCCGTTTCAATGTCTTTATCAAAAATCTCCGAAAAATAAAATGTACTTTTCTGAAACTTTATTATCTGAGGTACCTCCAAAAGAAAAAGCATACCAGGATAAAATAAGGCGAGAAACTTGATAAAAACAAGTTTTATCGTCAAAAAATGTTTCATTATTAAAAGAGGAAAACGAAAGTATTTCTTGATTGATCTATTAAATTTTTTAATCCTTTCTATCTTTTTTCTTGTGTCAGTTGGTGAGCCAAAGATTCATATTGGAATATTTTTTGCAATTAAAAACACATTGTTTTGGAAATTTTTGCAAAAACCAAATAATTTTCGGATTTTAATTAAATTTGCAGGAGTTATTCACAAATGAATTAAATTATTTTGGATTTTTTTTAGAAAATGCTGATAAAATTTTTTTTTTCATTATATGTGAGAGTTAATTTTAAGAAAGTTCAAGAAATTATTATTCCACCCTATTTGTTAGACTAGTTAAAATTAAAACGGTTGACTAATTGGAGAATTTAAAAATCAATTTGTTTTCGTCAAACACTCAAAAAACAATAACCCCATTTATCAAAACTTTGCTCTGAATCGTAATGTAGAAAATTTAATTAAAAAAAGATTCTAATTTCTTTTATAAATTAGGACACTTTTGCCTTAAAAAAGATAATTTTTTCAATGAATGATGAATTTTTACAGGAATTGTTTTCATTTTTTTAAATTTTAATTAGAATAATTTATTAAGTTTTAATTAATTTAAGCCTTTTAAAATCCTGTTATGAACTTCACCCTTTTAGATATTATTATTAAGTAAAAACTGTATTTACTAATCATAAATGGAAAAGCTTAGTACAGATCATCAAACACCAATATTTTTGAAAGAATTTTAAATTTTTTTCTGTCTATGATAGTATGAACGTGATGATTTTTGTAGAGATGGTTGATCATGCTCAACATTATCAGAAAATAAGATTGATAACAATAATAAATTTAAAGCCAGAAAGTATGAACAAATTCAAATATTCTCTGTAATCAAATGTTTCTTGAATTTAAGATACATTCTGGCTTTAAATTTACTATAGTTATCCTTCTTATTTTCTGATAATGATTGATTTAATCCTCCTATAAATTTTGAATCTTCTAAGCTTCCGCCTACTTAGCCAAAAGGTAAATGCAGTGCTGCTATCTGAAGGGGGCAAATATAGAAGAGGGCAAAATTTCTATAGACATTTCTCCCCAATATAATATGAATCACTCTTTACATAGATCCTGTAGTATTAATTATTTGATAATTTATTGACATATAAAATATTATGCACCAGGAAGTTATTTTTTGCTATTTTCTTAAATAATACTTAATGTGATTACTTCACAGAAATAATTTAATCATAATATCCTAACCTCATTGAGTTTTTCAAATTTGTAGACATCTCTTGAGAATCTGTCTATATTTCTGAGATGAGGTATTATGTACAGTATTTACATTATTCGGACTATTGTCCTCATCTTTGTCGCCATATTTGTCACAACGTTTCGGCCGTTGTACGCTCCGGCCTTCTTCAGGTGGTTGGAATTTCGAACCGAACCCTTTATTTCGATCACTGGGGTAGACTGTTCTAGTTCCACGAGCCATGTTTGATGGATGTCAGTTATCAGTTATCTCCTGGTAATTTTTCCCTCTGAAAGTTCTCCACTGCCTGAACCGGGTATTGAACTCACACTCTTTGGGTCAGTTACTGGATCTAACCAACGCCTTTATCCACTGTACCATGGTACGGTGGATACCCGGTTCAGGCAGTGGAGAACTTTCAGAGGGAAAAATTACCAGGAGATAACTGATAACTGACATCCATCAAACATGGCTCGTGGAACTAGAACAGTCTACCCCAGTGATCGAAATAAAGGGTTCGGTTCGAAATTCCAACCACCTGAAGAAGGCCGGAGCGTACAACGGCCGAAACGTTGTGACAAATATGGCGACAAAGATGAGGACAATAGTCCGAATAATGTAAATACTGTATCTCTTGAGAAATTGTGTTTAACTTTTATCAAAACACATAGAACCAGAGATATTTTTGAATGTGATACTATGAGAAGTTGTTGGTATCTAAATATATGTACTATCACTTTGAAAAATATCTGTGGTTCTATAAGGTGAATACAAATTAATTTTATATCAGAATTGTCTTAGGAAGACAAAGATTTTTTCCCTAGTGAAGTGTCATATGTGACACACAAATGTGCGATAATGTCTCTTTCAAGTCATGACTGACTAGGTAAAAAATTTATCCTGCACTAGGTTGACATTTCTTTCTATGATAGACTGGCTGTCAGTCAAAGCTGTAGAACTCAGTCTGTCCTACTATTCAACCCATAGTTTGTGAGGAGGAGGGTGAGAAGAGATGGATTCATATATTTCCCAATATCACTTTGAAAAATATCTGTGGTTCTATAGGGTGAATACAAATTGATCTTATATAAGAATTGTCATAGGAGGACAAAGATTTTTTCCTTAATTAGTAAATTGTGATATGTGATACACGATTGGGCGATTATGTCTCTTTCAAATCATAACTGACTAGTCAGAAAATTTATCCTGCACTAGGCTGGCATTTCTTTCTGTGACAGACCGACTGCCAACCAGAGCTGTAGGACTCAGTCTATCCTGCTATTCAACCCATAGCTGAGGGTGGGTGTGTGTGGGGGGAGATTCATTCATACATTTGCAAAAGGTATTTGCACTTTGATTGTAATAAACTCGGCTCCCCAATTTCTCATTCCAAGCTGATATCCATCACACGACAATGCAATTTCCTTCATATCAACAAACAATTCACCCATTAATATCACCATCTTGATTTATACATCTGGTGATAGAATAAACATAGTTTATGACATGATATTTTAAATTAATTCCTCATACTCTTTTCTTTGAAAAACAAATATTCATTTGAACTTTATTTTAAATTCAATGCTTTGTGCATGATGACATTGTCTTTTGCCTCATTTCAAGATTCATGCTTAAATGAATGTTCTTTTTATTATATTAAATGGCCTTACTTACATCATAATTTAAATACTGTTGTTGTCATGTATTTTACCAAAACAGTGTTTGGTTAATAGTGGAAAGAAAAATCTCTAAAAGAATTGTATATTTCAGAAAATGATTATGTGAAGGTAAACAACTTTCCATCATTTAAAACATATCTCTGGTTCTACATAGTTCATTAAAATTGATTTTATATATCAGAATTTCCTAATAATATTGACTAATAAAATGAGGTTTTATGTAAGTTTAATTTTTTGTGTTGATCTATCAATGAACTAATAATAATATAAAATATAAAATAATAATGTTTGATACAAACATATTGATTCTTATAACTTATGATAAAACAAAAATACTGGATGTCTCTATTAAAATATGTTTCATTACTTTTTTTTCACAGGAATTTGGGCTGAACAGAAAATTATGATACTTGTAAAAACTTATTATTTGGAATTTAAATGAAAGAAAACACTTGGAACTTTTCATCAAGTAAAGATCATGTTGCAATCTTCATGTAAAAGTTGTGTATATGTATTGCCAAAAGCAGCACAGTGAATATTAACTAGTGTGGAACGATATACATTGAAATGAGTGGTTTCTCTTCTTTATAAAAAAAACTGTTACATATGAGTAAATATTAGAGAGGACTATTATTAAATTTGCATAATCTAATACTTAAATTTGTGCTATATGCAAACACACTGGAGAGAAACCATTTTCCTGTGAAATTTCTGGCACTGCACACTCGGACATTTAAATTGAAGAACAACATGCAAGCACTGACTGGAGAGAAACTAGATTCTTAAGGAGTTTGTGGGTCTGCATTTTCACTGACATCTAATTTGAAGTGCCATATGTGAAAACACAGGAGAGAAACTGTACTGTTGTGAAATTTCTGGAACTGCATTTTCATGTTCATATCATTTGAAGGACCATACACACACACTTGATAGAAACCATATTCTTGTAAATTGTGCAGATCTTTCTAATGATTAAGATTTTGTGTAACATATGGAAAAACACAGTAGAAAAAAATTTTCTTGTGAAGTTTGTGGATCTGCATTTTTAGCAAGCTCATGTTTTAAGTGCCATATGCAAACATACACTCTAGAAAAACCCTGATTTGGTACAGTTTTTGGATTGGCATTTTCCCCAGAATTCATCTTTGAAGTGCCATAAACAGACACACACTGGAGAGAAATCATACACCTGTGAAATTTGTAGATTTGCATTTATAATGAATTCTACTTTGGATGATAACATGCGGAGACAAAGAGGAGACAGACCATATTCTTGTGAAGTTTGTGGATCTGCATTTTCACGGAAGTCCCATTTGGAGCGCCATATGCGAACACACACTGGAGAGAAACCATACTCTTGTGAAGTTTGTGGATTTGCATTTTCAGCAAGCACAAGTCTTAAGTGCCATATGCGAACTCACACATTAGAGAAACCTTATTCTTGTACAGTTTGTGGATCTGCATTTTCCCAGAAGTCATCTTTGAAGTATCATATCCGAACACACACTGGGGAGAAACCGTATTCCTGTAAAATTTGTGAATCTGCATTTTCAATGAGGTCTTCTTTGAATGATCATATGCGGACACATACAGGAGAGAAACCATTTTCTTGTGAAGTTTGTGGCTCTGCATTTGCATATAAGCCACATTTGGAGCGCCATATACGAACACACACTGGAGAGAAACCATATTCATGTGAAGTTTGTCGATCTGCATTTGCAAATAACTCACATTTGGTGCGGCATATGCGAATACACACTGGAGAGAAACCATATTCATGTGAAGTTTGTCGATCTGCATTTTCCCAGAAGTCATATTTGAAGCGCCACATGCTAACACACACAGGATAGAAAACATATCTATTCAAATTTTGAAAATCTGCCAAATTTTCTACATCATCTGCAAATATTCTCAATAATTCAATTTATTACTAATTTCTAAACAAAAACTGATTCCAATCAATTTAAATTAGTTTTTAGATACAGTAAACTATTTTTTCATTGGAAATATTAAATTCTTTTTAACCTTAGGTATCACGTTTCTTTGGAAGTTACTAGACTTATAAGTACTAGTCCAGAGATAATTTAAATCATCAAAGTTACAGAATGTCTGTTCTGAATTGTGAAATTAAAAAATGCAATAAAACTAAGACACTATTTACTTAGAAAAAAAAATTAATTGCTTTTATAAATAAAATTTAAGTTATTCTAATTTATTAATCATAAATAGAAAAGCTCAGTACTTTTTAATGTTGACAAATGTTTTAAAAATAATTTTTAATGTTATTTTATTTGCTTACAAAAGAATCTCCCTCGCTATTTAACTAGTGTCTGGAGAAAAATTCACACTTTTTCAAAGGGGTTTAATCAATAACATGATGCTACTAATGTTGGATTTAGATAGATAAAGAGGGGCTGTGGTTGATTCTACATGTCAGGCTTCTATAAATATTATACACCTTAGTTGGAATCTTCAGGTTGTGTTGGTCTTTTTTGACCAATTGGTGTATGAAAGCTAAAGAGCCCAGTCTCCCCTGTTATTTATAGGAGTTATAATTCAGAGATTATTTGAGCTACTAAGATTTAGCAACATGTTTTGTCAAGCTCTCTATTGCATTGAAGGAGTTTGGGAGATATTGAAAATAAAATCTTACTTTGGGATACCTGATTTTACTTAAATTTTACTTGAGTCTGGTATTTAAGGGTTTTATTCCAGTTTTCATTTTAAATATGTCCTCAATACTTCAATGCATATATACTCAGTATATCCTCAGTAACAGGACAAGTGCAAGTGTCTTGTGCAGCCCCTACTACATGTATAATATGGGGCCCTCCAGTCTGAATAAATAAATGTAGGTAGAAAATATTGGAAACATAAAAATCCAGGAAAACCTTAAAAACACCTTATGGACAGACATTTATATTACTTACAGAAGGTTCTTTGTTTCAGAGGCTAATTAATCTAGTCTATGTCCCAAATAGAAATCTATATAAAATGAAATATGCACGGACGGACACACACACACACACACACACACATACATACATATGAGTAGGAATTCTGCAGTTAGCAAACTGAGTCCATTAAAGAATATATGCTGGTGAGCTGTATTTGGGGATCAGCACAAATAACAGGTTATATTTAGTGGGTGACCACAACATCACAATATAAAACATAAAAACTGACCCACACATGCAACTGGTTATAGCCGGTACTGGGTGAAGCAGTTACTGTAACAGGGTTCTCAAATAGCCACAAATTGGCTTCAAATTGAAACCAGATTTGAAAATAATATGGGTTTAACTTTCCCCATTGGTTAAAGAAAAAACAGAAAATGTATCTCTTTAAAGCATGCTTGTTCATAAACTTTATTTTGACGGATTTTCAGACCATAAGACTTGAGCATCTCTTTTTACAATTTCATGAAAATCGAATTTTATGCATGTCTCTTTTTTTTTTTTTTTTTTTTCACCTTCTGGCTTCATTTTGATGGTATTTTTATATCAACTTGAGCCTCACACATACCAAGTTTTCAGTATCTGTCTATATTTCTGAGATGAGGTATTATGTACACTATTTACATTGTTTGGACTATCATCCTCATCTTTGTTGCCATATTTATCACGTTTCGGCCAGTTTACACTCCAGCCTTCTTCAGTTTGTTGGAATGTTGAACTGAACCCTTTATTTTGCTCGCTGGGGTAGACTGTTCTAGTTCCATGTGCCATGTCTAATGGATATCGGTTATCAGTTATCTCCTGTTAATTCCCCTCTGCGAGTTCTCCACTGCCATAACCCGGTTTTCAACTCACTCCTTGGGTCCTGTCACTGAATCTAACTAACACCTTTATCCACTGTGCCATGTGTCCTTGAGGCATTAGTTAGATCCAGTGACAGAACCCAAGGAGTGTGAGTTCAATACTGGGATAAGGCGATGGAGAACTTGGAGAGGGGAATTAACAGGAGATAACTGACATCATTAGACATGGCACATGGAACTAGAACAGTCTACCCCAGCGAAGGAAATAAAGGTTTCAGTTCGACATTCCAACCACCTGAAGGAGTGTACAACAGCCGAAACATTGTGATAAATATGGCAACAAAGATGAGGACTATAGTCCGAACAATGTAAATAGTGTACAAAATTTTCAACACAAATTTTATTTAAACCATTTTTTACGGACTCTCTGGCTTCATTATAATTGTTCCTTTATCATTTAAAGAATATATGACTGTAACTTTCTTCTCTCAATAAATATTTTTGTAAAGGACACCTCCTCAAAAGAAAATGTAAGAAACAAACCTAGACTATTGTATTATTTCTTTTATTAACCCTTTAATTATTTTTATATAATTTTACATTTCTTTTTTATTTATCATTTAAATTTTTATAGTCTTCCTATGTGTTCTTTTGTTTTTATCATTTTTATTGTTATAACAGAAGATCTGCCAGGAAAGATGAAATGTCATGTTCTCTCATAAATTGATAAAAATGCCCGAACAAGAAAATTTAAACACATAATCAGATGTTACTATCAGCACATAATTTGTAGCAACAAGAGTGATACCCCTTGAATGACGTTGGACCCTAGGGGAATAATAAAAGGAATGACAGTTCACCATGTTCACCCAAATCTACTAACACGTATTCCTATTCATTTATTTAATGTTCTCAAATTTACCTGGTTGGTACTTCCGCCTAGTGTAAAACATTATGTGAATAATAAAGAGGATTGCAGTCCACCATCTTCATCCCAATTAACACTTTATCTTCCTCTTCATTTTTTTAAATGTCAAAACATGGTCGCAGAAGTGATTCAGCTGGTTAGATGTATAGCTCTCTGTGTACTTTCAATTTGACTGAATAATGGATGTCACCATATTGATTGACAGGCTGTTTGAGGACATCCAATGATTGCTTGGTAACTGGATTTTATCAATTATGGTCAATTCTGATGAGAAATAAAGGAGAATATAAATGCCATACACCAGCATCTCATTCTTATAGGTGATGCTGCACTGTGTCTAGTATGGTTTCACTACCACTGGGCTCAATCATTTTTCTTATATTTCAAGATGCAGTTGCATATCTCATCAGTTCTGGTGGCTTATTTTAGCTCTTTGAAGCATCTTTCGGTTGCTGGTAGTGATTCCATGATGGCATGTATGAATGCTTCTGTTTCTTGATGTTCTTGTCATATCCAATTGGACCATTTCCGGGATGCAGCTCTCGACAAGGCATCTGTGTATAATTCTTTACTGTGGCCATAGCAGATTGTATGGTTGTTCCTCATTCAGCTCCTGTGGAAATGCTGTATTCTAGCTGCCAGATCGTTGTTGTCTTTGTTGCCTAGCAGATTATGATCAGGTTATTTTGTAAAGTCTAACCATAGTAGTAGTCTGAAAGCCATTCACATAACCATATCACTAGTGTCCCCTTTTTCAATTTCTGCATAGCAGGTTTCATTCTCTGATATGTAACATAGACTTTGTGCAGTGTTACTCTGAGACTAGGACATGAAAATGCATCCTATTGTCTATGTGATGAAGCATTTGCAAAATATATTGTCTCCATTGACAAGCTGTACAATTATAGTACAGGGGCCAAATAGTGTACTCCTGATGGAGCTGAATGCTGTTGCAAGAATCACCACAATTTTTGCATCTTTTCAGTAATACTGAATGGATCCTGGTACATTCATCACACAAACAATTTTGGTGGACTCCTGTGAGTCCAGGGATAAATAACCTGCCAAAAACATGGAATTTAAACAAACACATAAATATATTAAACTAACATGATACAAACTGAAAAATGAAGTTACAATTGTGAAGGGTTCAAAGGAACCTTTAGTATGTGTCTATTGGGTACTTGCATGCGAACAGAATGAGAAAGTCTTTTCACTGCCAAAAGAAAAAAGTCAAGAGGAAACGGATTTCAAAACTTGTGCCACCTGCGATTATCTTGAGTTGGCGGTAAATCAGTATCTCATCACATGTGATTGTTAGGGGGCGGTAATCCTGCAATGCCCTCTTTTGTGCACTTTCCTAAATGAAGGCATATTTCTGGCACAAGTCTTGCAGTGGTTTAGTTATGTCCACTAGGTTCGGAATAAAACTTCCCATTTGGTTTACAATTCTGTTTCTGGTGAGTGGGGAAACACTGGTCAAAGGCAGTGAGTATATGTCTCGGCATGTTGAGTGACATTTTTGATATTTTACAATTTGGGGGCTTAAATGTGATGCCAGCTATGTGGATTGAGTGTGTTTCTCAGCTGGTTGTCTTGCTCCTGTTGGTCCCTGCCATAGACTAGCGCATCATCCTGCATGTCATTATGCCTTGCATTCCTAGCATCTGTTATGTATTACTGGCGTATTTCGCTGACTGATGAGCTCTTAAATGGGAGGTGGGTAAATTGGTGTATTCTGAATGGGATGATGAAAGTCATCAGAGTGCAAGATGTTGGTGAAAGTGGAATTTGCTATTGGCATCTAACTTGTTCAAATCCTTTACTTCCTCTAACTGAGCACATACGGTGCCAACCATTGGTAGCACATGAAACTTGATATTTCACACACTTGTTTAGTTGTTAGGGTCTGCACATATCTTGACCTTTCCTTGTTGTTTGGTACCACTACCTTGAGGGAAGCACCATTTTGTAACATCAGTCACTTAGGATATTTGCTTGGATCACTCTCAAAATGATAAAGGTATACAGTGTAAGGTTTTTTTTGTGTGATTGCCCAAATTCACATGGAAAAATTTCCCACCACCCACCTATATAGTAAATATTCAAAAGCATAGAGAGATGGGTAAATTATCTTTTGACAGGCACTTTAATTGTGTTGATAAATTTGAGATGGCCAATGTAACAAGGAAAAAAAAGTAAAAAGAATTTTATATTAAATAAAAATTATCCAGATGTAATTTCTTAATTTTACTGGCAAAGTGATGAGGGAAGGTTTGTCTTCAAACTGTATTATCTTTAACTTAGCTATCCACAATCACTGACCAAAAACAATCTATAATATTCTTTATACCAAGACATATTCTTGGTACAATCACAATAATACATCAGTATTTTTGAAGACCCAACTAGTTCCCATATATATAATTTGTCTTTGGGGAATAAAGATAACAATTTAAAGCCACCAATGAGAATTTACAGCACAAAAAAATCTCTATTTACAAGAAACAAAACAAAATAGTTTGAGTACTAATAGGCCTTGCACAATCCTTAATTGTGGCAAAAAGACCTGGCAAAATTGTTCTTGATCTTCACCTAATCTGATTTGTAACCCCCAAAAATTTTATTTTCTCTGCAGAAATATTTGAAAGCTAGCGGAATAATAAAGAGCATGGCAGTACACCATTGATTATGAGCGCTAAGTCAGTGTAGCCTAAGATATCAAAGGTGACAGACATCTTTAGCTGCCTTCGGGGAATGGTGCTCAAACCAGTTTCGAATGAGAAAGCCTGCCTCTCAAGAAAAAGATATGTGTCTGAACATTCCAGATAGCCCCCAACACAAACAGTCTTTGTTTGAATGACTGTTAAGTGCAACCAACTATTTCTATTTGAAATGTATCGGAAGTGCTCCAATTGTTTGACTATACCCACCAAAAGCATGTTTTTTAGCAACTTTCTCATTTCATATTTTGATGTATATATTATTGTAGTATATAAAATATCTTTAAACTACTCAATTGGCTCTTCAATAAATTTTGCATAAAAGCAACAAGAAATCTTTTCATTCACATTTTTTCTACTCATCTGAAATGGCAATTCATAACATTCTTTTATCTATAAAAGGACAGCAACTTAAGAAATACCCTCTCTCAATACCTTTCTATTCAATTTGTCTCGATATACAGGAAATGGAAAGACTTTTATTAACTAACTGCAATCCCAGAATTTGAAAACGATTCCCTTCCTTTTTTTTCACTACTATTGTTATTAGGTTAGGGGTTGTCCCATGAAGTTCAGATGATGTTATGTTTTTGAATTCACTGAGAAAATAGATAAAGATGGGAGTGGAGCAAAATGAAATAGAAATACTTATTCTATCAAGAACTTTTTGTGGTGAGAAAATTTCAAAGAATCTTCTCAAGATCCACTGTAAAGAATGAAGGAAAAGTTGGACATACTGTGTATAGATGTTGAGGGAGTTATCTGCCCTTGGTGTGTATAACTACAAGTGAAAAGGAGGTGGTCATTTGCTCTCTCAGTAGTTAGTATTTTCATAGAGACAGTGAGGTATTATGGTGGTTGTAGTAAGAAAGGTACGTATGAATGTGTTGTTTTGGTGTAAGAAATATTGTTCGTACGATTGGGTCAGTGTTTGCGGCTAGCTAAGTTATAGTTAAGACAGAAGAAGACCGTCCTTTCCCCAATCCCCACTTCGGCCTTGTGCCACATTTCTGTAATTTATACAGAATAAATATCGCTCTTTCAGTATGTGTGCTTGGGATGAACGAATGTTTTATACTATTTTAGTCCCGCATTGATTTTGGCCCGTGAACTGATACTTCTGCCACATTTAGTGATTGTGGGGGGTTTTATTACTAATATTATTTTCTTTAGTTTCTTGTAAATAGTTTTGTATCCATATTGTAAATACTCATTGGGTTTAGTTTTTAGAATTGTTATTTTATTCCCCTCCCACCACAGACACTGAATTGTAAATATGGGGACTAGTTAGTATTTTCATGGAGACAGTGAGGTATTATGGTGGTTGAATATGTTGTTTTTGTGTAAGGAATATTGTTCGTACGATTGGGTCAGTGTTTGCGGCTAGCTAAGTTATAGTTAAGACAGAAGAAGACCGTCCTTTCCCCAATCCCCCACTTTGTCCTTGTGCCACATTTCTGTTTATTTTACAGAATAAATATCACTCTTTCAGTATTTCTCAGAAGCATGTCCAGCGGACGTCTTCTGCACTTTAACACTCTGTTGGTGAATTAAAGAGTGGGTGAGGTGTATTGTCTGTGTCATATTTGTCTATTGAATGGGGTGCTGATTTTAGTGTCCTATCCCAATCTTCACACAAAGTAAAAGAAAGATCGCCTATTGGGATTTACAGCAGGTATGCTTCAAGGTTTTTGATGCATGCATACGCAAAATCTCAAAAAGTAGTAGCTGCTGCCAGTAGGGTTATCAACACGTGTATTTCTAGTGAAAAGGTTTAACATCGCAAATAATTATAATTATCTGATACTGGACATTGGACAGTGAAGAAAAAAGTATTTAACTTAAGTGATTAGATAATTAAATTTTATGTACAAATTGAAAAATAAGTACTTATTTTTTAATTGCTACATTATCCAATTTTTATTATGAAAAAAATCTCACTTGGATCTTCATTTCCACAAAAAATGATGTGACAAAAGTACTGTTTTTCCATTGACACTGCTACTATTTTAACTACCTTCACTCCTCAACAATATTTATTTTTTTATAAAGCGATAATTAGAATGGTAATAAAAGGATACTGTAAATAAACAATCTAATAAATTGTTTTATTTTTGTTGTCAGTTCTCGAGAACAAAGAAAATGTATAAATTCACTTTACTATGTTTAGTTTTTATTACAATTCTAGTCATTGCTTTTTATAAAAAATAGAGATTGTCGAGAAGTGAACATAGTTAAAATAATAGCAGTGTCAATGGAAAAACTGTCCTTTTGACACAATGCATTTTTTTGTAGGCATGAAGATTCATGCTTACCAAAATCTCATGTTGACCTTAAAAATATTCTGTTTGTTGATTTATGAAAGATGGAATGATCCATCCATATTGTCGGGCAATCTATATTGAGAGATATTGTTAAATTTTGCTAGTTAAATTGTTTTACTAATATGACACAAGCTAGTGTCGCCTAAGAGTTTGATTATATACAACCAACCGGTTGATAACATTAACTTAATTTATTAATAATTTGAACAGATGTTTAAAAAAATTGGATAAAACAACTTTTGTTCTGTTCTGCATGAGCACCCATTTATTTATCTCCCTTTGTTACTCCTTCTTTTTAAGGAACGCTTTTTGACCCGTCTCCGTCCAATCACTTCCGTCTCGGACACACTTCTCGGGAAAGTGCTATATCCAGTATATTGTAATCTGATACTCCAAGCATCGTTGGCAAGAACTGGGACTCTTTTCCTTTGCTTGTATATATCTTCTTATTCATTGTTTTATTTGTTGGATTTCTATATAGTATTTGAATTTGAGCAAACCTTCCTTAATTACTTTTATCACCTTTTATTTTTACCACATGTGAGCCTTAACGTCATCTCATTCGTTTTCACAACAGTAATTTTACTTCTTAACCTTTTTTTTTTTTTTTTTTTTCATTTAATTCTTTTTTTGTTTTTCATTTAATTCTTTTTTTTGTTTTTCATTTCAACTTCGACATTATTACATAAACTAAAATCGAACAATACGAAAATTTGATAGGTTTACAGATAAAAATCCCAACAAAATCATTTGAAAACAAAGAAATCAACCCGTTTTTTCTCCTGAAAGGTACGTGGAAGAATTTAATACATAATTTTGATGAAAACTAAAAATCCCTATTCCCTGACATGACTCACTATTTTTTATTTGATGTTTGTTAGTGTTTTACTGTTAAAAAAAAAAAAATGAAAATATATTTTATTCTGATTTTATCATGGCAGAATGAAATACTTTAGTTTTTTTTTATAAACTCGGACCTCCACTTAAAACGCGATTTGCTGTGTATTTCAAAAACTTTTTAGGCATGTTCAATACTTCTTTTAAAAATGCTCATACCCCGATGAAAAAAGGCCCCAAGCTTGATTAGACATTTTTTTATCATCTAAATGTTTGTTATTATTAAGAGGAGGAAAGACCAACGTATTTTTGATTAGTTTTTAAAATTTTTTAATCCTTCCTAGCACGTCCGAAATTTTAGTTAAAAATCTTGTTTTTTTGGAGGGGTTTTTTGAGTCAGCAAAATTAACATAAAATCGATCATAGCTATTTTTGACAACTTTAGAGTTGTCAAAAATAGCTGATATGATCGATTTTATGTTAATTTTGTCCCAGTTTTCGCTAAAAAAGTGGCATATCCTGATGAAAAAAGGCCCCAAACGTAATAAAAACAAAATTTTATCACGAAAAACTTTATTATTAATAAGAGTAGAGACCAAAGTATTTTTTAATTATTTTTTGAAATTTTTTATTCATATTTAGCACGTTTAAATTTGTGGTTGAAAATCTTTTTTTTTTTTCTTTTTTTTTTTTTTTTTTAGCTCAAAGATCACCTAATATTTGAAACTAGCTTTTTTTCACTTAAAAAACACATAAATTTGGAAATTATTGTAAAAATCAAATAACTGTCCCAATTTAGTGAAACTTTCAGAACTTATTCCGAACTGACTGAATTTATTTAAGAAATGTTTGTCTTTTAGAAAGTCATGGTAAAAATATTTTTTTTTTTACGTCTGATATCCACCTTACTTAATTTTATGAAAACTTTTAAACTAGGATGTGTGTAATTAATTTTATTTTTTAATTAAATAAAGGAGACTTTGAGGAATATAAATCATACACTTTGTGTAAAATTTTGACCCGCTTAAACCCCAATTTTAGCTCTGAATTTAAAATACAAAAATGCAAGAAAACCAAGACATTTTTTAATGAAAACAGCTTTTAATATATTTTATAAATAATATATATTAAGGACTTTTTTTGTGAAGTCAAAATCCTTTTCAGGAGAATAATAAATTTTTATGAGAATTGTTTACTTTTTTACATCTAAATAAAAAAGTGAAAATATTGATAAATGTTTACAAAGATAAAGTACAAAGTGTATATCTCATTTTTTTTTTCACTCATTAAAAAGATCTATTTTTATAGATCATAAATTAGAAAGCTTATTACAATCTGTGAGCTGCAACATATTTCAAAATAACTTTTTGTTATTTCAAAAAATGCATTAAAATCATCTCCGACAAAACTATGGATGGCCATTCAAAATAAAAAATAAAATGTTAGAGTTATTCCCGCTGATTGAGTGAACTTATCTTTCTGGCTGGACGCACTTCTCATTATTGTCACCTCGTCAACTCAAAACTTTTCTAATTTTGTTTTTTTTACATATAATCAAATTCTTTTTCAGTGAGAGACATACTGCAAACATTAATTTTTTTTTAAAATTCAAATTTAGGGACAGAAACAACAAAAAAGGGGTCTTTGGGAAAAATTCTCAGAAAAATATTTCATAAAAAAATAGCTGTTTTAAAATGCTTGTTTTTGACATATGAAAGATATGTGGCAAAAAAAAAAAAAAAATGTCATCTGTTCAGTGTTGATGTCATCCTCCAGATCAGTAGGTGTTAAAAAACAAAACAAACTTTTACTATAGCAAACCTGAACTGACTGAAGTTTAGTGGGGCTAGGAACCCTCAAAAAGCAGCTGTGCTAAGATAAATTTAAAAAAAAAAATGGACATAAAATTTTATGTGAAAATAATATTGTTACAAAATTTTTGTCTTAGAAAATTTGAACTATAAATGTATTTTTAAGTAATTTAAATGTTATTTTATACAAGAATTCTCCCTCAAACGTAAGGTAAAAAAAATTTGAAAGTATATATAAACTGGTTCACTTAAAGTTAGAACAATTTATATCACTTTTGCCCTACCGTCCGATAATTTCCCCTGATGTAAGTTGTGGACAGATTGTCTTACATCAGTTAACACCTCTCAATCAGGCCCAAAAACCAAGCACCACGGTCGGAAATGTCTTTTTAAAACATTTTCTGATGAAAAAGTAAGTAATGTTTCTTTCAAATTACATTAAGTATACTTGAAATTTTCTAATTTTCCTAAAATAACTTTTGAGAAAAGTATCATTGAATTTTACATGATTTTTAAATGAGGAAACTTTATTTTTGTTTATAAAACTGTCAATGATTGATTTTACCGTTTTTCGTCAATTCTGATGACTAAAAAAAAACATGATTTTTAGCTAAGATTTCGGACATGCTAGAAAGGATTTAAAAAATTTTAAAAATACTTTGGTCTTTCCTCTAAATAATGACATAAACATTTAGACAATAAAAAATTATTTTAATCAAGTTTGGTGCTTTTTTTCATCAAGGTGTGTTTTTTTTTTTTAGTGAATTATGGGACATTCCTATTATAAACAAAAGTGAAATTCTCCGTTTAAAAATCTTGTAAAATTCAATTATACTTTTTTCAAGGTATTTTAGGAAAATTAGAAAATTTAAAGTTTACTTAATGCAATTGGAAACAAACATTACTTAATTTTTTAGCAGAAAAAATTTTGTTGGAAATAAAAGCATGTCGAACCATTGTGATTGGTTTTGGAGGTGTGACTTGACATTTACATCAATGTATTGACAACTAACGTCGGGGCAGTTTATCTAACGGAAAGACAGAATTGATGGTATTTTCAAATTTTAAGTGAACCAGTATATTTAACTATAAAGTAATTCTCAAAAGTCTAATATTTTATTGATTTTTTTTAGGTACTTTTTTTTAATGAAGATATGTCCAAAGCCTGCACTGTTTCTGTCCCTAAAATTAAGTCTAAAAAAAAGAAAAAATTAATAATTGCAGTGTCTCTCACTGAAAAAGAAAAAATTGATTATATTTAAAAAATGATAAAATATTTAGTGAAATATGTAAAAAAAGAAAATGAAAATTTTGAAAATGCAACAATAATGGTCAGTCAGTCAGAGAATTTAAAACATGCTAGCCAGAATGAAATCAATGCAATTTATGAGACCAAATCCTCGCTATCAGGAGAAACAACTCTTAAAACGTGACATTATTTCTGAATTGTGTCTCCGTATTTTTCTGGAAACGTTTTTAATACATTTTTTGGTATATTAAAAAATTGTTTTAAAAATATAAAAATTAGATTGTAATAAGCTTTCAAATTTAAGATCTGTAAAAATAGATCTTTTAATAAGAATATTTCTAGAGATACACATATTCAAACTTAATTTTAAAATATTTAACAGCTTTATCACATTTTTTTATTTAAAATTGAAAAAAAAAGAAAACAATAATTGTAAAAATTCATTTTTCATCAAAAAACTATTTTGGCTTCAGACAATAACATCCTTAACATATATTATTCATAAAAGCCATTAAAAGCTTTTCTAATTAAATAATATTATTTACATTATTCGGCCTATTGTCCCCAGTTATGTCGCGAAATTCATTACAACATTTTGGCCATTGTACGCTCTGGCCTTCTTCAGGTGGTTGGAATGTCGAACTGAACCCTTTATTTCGCTCACTGGGGTAGATTGTTCTAGTTCCACATGCCACGTTTAATGGATGTCAGTCATCTCCTGTTAATTTCCCTCTGAAAGTTTTCCACTGCCTTAACCGGGTATTGAACTCACACTCTTTGGGTTCTGTCACTGGATCTAACAAACACCTTTATCCACTGTGCCATGTGTAACAGGAGATAACTGACATCCATTAAACATGCCATGTGGAACTAGAACAGTCTACCCAGTGAGCAAAATAAAAAAATTTTGACATTCCAACCACCTGAAGAAGGCCAGAGCGTACAACTGCCGGAATGTTGTAATAAATATGGCAACAAAGATGACAACAATAGTCTGAATAATGTAAATAATGTACATAATACCTCATCTCAGAAATATAGACAGATAATTAGATAATATATTAGTTTTATTGGGTTTTGTATTTTACAATTCAGGGCTAAAGTTTGGGTAGAAGTGCTCTTCGATTTACAAAAAAATTATATTCTTCAAAGTCTGCATTTAATTAAAAAAATCACAAAAATACAAAGTCGACTTTTCATAAAATTAAGTAACGGGGTAACATGCAAAAAAAATATTTTTACCATCACTTTCTAAGAAAACAAACATTTCTAAATAAGTTTCATTCATTATGAATAAGTTTTGATAGTTTCATTAAAATCTGACAATTATTTGATTTTTCCAGGAATTTCCAAATTAATGTATTTTTCAACTGAAAAAAGTGCTAAAAAATAATGTTAAAAAAACTAGATTGTCAACTAAAATTTCAAATGTGCTAGAAAGGATTAAAAAAATTGAAAAAATAATTTAAAAAAATAACAAACTTAATTAAGTTTGGGGCCTTTTTTCATTATCCTATGCTGTTTTTTAGCAAATTATTGAACATACCTACTTTGAATTGAGTGGAAGGAGTTTTGTGTGTGTGTGTGTGTGTGTGTTTAAGTAGATGATCAGTGCCATTTTTCTCAGCCTTCTATTTCTATGTAATTCTCCTTATTAAAACAAATCTTCCAAAAATAAAATATACTTTTCTGAAACTTTATTTGAGGAATATTAGTTGATTTAAGATATATTTAATCTATATACCTCTAAAAATTCACTAAAAAAGAGCATACCATGATAAAATAAGGCCCAAAACTTGTTAAAAATCAAAATTTAATCATCAAAATGTTCAAGTATTAAGAGGAAAAGCCAAAGTATTTTTTGATTACTTTATTAATTTTTTTAATCCTTTGTAGCATGGTTGTAATTTTGGTTAAATATCTTGTTTTTCTTGTGTCAGTGGGTGGGCAAATGATTAGTATTGGAAATTTAGCATCTTTTTTGACTTTAAAAAACATTGTTTTGGAGAGTCTTGCAAAAAAAAAAAAAATAATAATTGTCAGTTTTAATTAAATTTCCAGGACTTATTCACAAATGAATTAAATTATTTTTCAGTTTTTTTGTTTTTAGAAAATCCTAGTAAAAATGTTTTTTTTGTTTTTTTTTTTTTTTCATTATATCTGTTACCACACTTAATTGTATGAAATTTTGAGAAATTATTCCACCTCTTCATATTTATATTAATTAAAATGAGGGCAATTTGCTCTGAAACATAAAATAAAAAAATGCAATAAAACTATGACATTATTTAACAATGCTTTTATAAATAAGATATATTAAGGACACTATTATCTTAAGTAAAACAACTTTTCAATGCATAATGCAGGAATTGTTTAATTTTTTTAAATTTTAATTAAAATAATTTATTAAGTTTGAAATCTTTTAAAATTCTGTAATAACTTCACCCTTTTAGATGATATTGTTATTAAGCAAAAAGTATATTTACTAATCATAAATGGAGAAGCTTAGTACATATCATCAAATACCAATATTTTAAAAAGACATATATATTTTTTTCTATGTGTATAAACGTGCCTTTTTGTACATGTGGTTGATCATACACAAAATTTACAGAAAATAAGAGTGATATCTATAATAAAATTAAAACCAGAAAGTATAAAAAATGCAATAAACATTACATTATGTAGAATATTTTCTTAATGTTTTAATATTACTGTATATTTAAAAGGCACTCACCGTAAAACAACATTGGATAAAAATCCATGCCATCAATGTGTTAACATAAGTAAACAGCTAACACAGTGTTAAAAAAATGCATTTCTGTGATATTTTATACTGGAAGTAATTATTTGTTTCAAATCAGATTAATTATGCTTTAAATTGGCTAATATTTCACAAATAAAGTTTCAGAAAAGCATATTTTATTTTTGGAAGACTTTTTGATAAAAGAGAATTGCATTGCAATGAAAGACGACTAAAAAAGGGTGATAATCAGCAAAAATAAAAGAAACTCCTTCCACTCTATTTAAATTAGGTTTTGAAATACATCAATGTACTTTGCTTGTTGGAAACATTCAATTTAATATATATTTAATATATTTAATTTAATATATATTAGTATGAAATTAAAACTAAAATAAAAGCTTTACAAAGCATTTTTCATTTTTTTAAATTCATTTTAGTCCTTAAGTATCACATTTTCTGTGGTGGTACCTAATTTATTCTGATCTGAAACAAATATTTACTTTAAAAATTATTGCAGAAATGCATTTTTTTTTCAACACAGATGTAGCAGTTTATCTGAGCTATTGATAGATTGATTTTTATCTAATGTTCTATAGCTGAAAAATAATTTAATATGACCTGAGCATCTTTTATATATAAGTAATGCTCTAAATTTAATTTGTTCTTCATAATCTTATGTTTATTGATTTTTCAGATACTTTCTGTGTATGATCAACCATATCTATAAAAATCGGCACATTTATACACATACAAAAAAAATTCTAAATTCTTTGAAAAATGTTGGTTGTTTCATAATTTATACTCAGCTTATGGTTAGTAAATATAGTTTTCACTTAGTAACAATATTTTAAAGACTGAAATTAATTTTTAAAAGATTTTTCTTAAGACAATACTCTCCTTAATATGTCTTATTTATAAAAGCAATTAAAAGTTTTCCTGATTAAATAATGTCATAGTTTTTATTGCATATTTTATGATTGAGAGCAGATTTTCAGTTAATAATGAGTCTCTTTTACAAAAACAAATTGATTTAAATTCGCCAAGGAGTCCTGCTTTTAACTTTTGCGCAAGTTAATGGAGGTGCTTAATTTAAAGTTTAATTTATCTGATCTGAAACAAATATTACTTAGTTCATATTTAAAATATTGCAGAAATATATTTTGTTATCACAATGGTTGTTGTTTACTTAAAGTGTTGACATGTCAGCTTCAATGACAGATGGAAGTTTTTATGTTTTTCTACAATGTATATGTCTGTAAAAATTAATTGAGGAATGTAACATGATTGCTTTTTTCATAACTTTTAAGTACTCAGTAATCTTAAAAATTAGGAAAATATTCTCCATAATCTAATGTTTTATTGAATTTTAGGTATTTTGGCCTTAAATTTACTATAGTTATGGCTCTTATTCCTTGATAATGTCATGTATGTACATCTGTATTTACATGTTTATACACGCAAAAGCTTTTTGAAAACTTTTTTTAAAACACTGTTTTGTTAAGGTTGATGCATTTTACTAAGTGTTTCCTTTTGGGAATAGTAAATATAGTTTTTACTTAATAACAATATCACCTGACTTCTACAAACTAAGGGAAAATTTTATGACTTGTTCTCATTAAATATTTTAAAAATGAAAACAATTATTGAAAAAAATTGTCTTTAGTGTCCATAATATATCTTATATATTTTATTTTACACTTTTCAGCAGATTGTTCGTCATGTAAACTCTACAGCTTTACAGGAGTTTGAATTCAGAGTTTTCCTTCATCTAGACTGGTTACCAACCATAACTAGAGAGTCTACCTCACTAATTATATGCAAGTTGGAGAAGAATGTAGTAGTGCCTTTTCCAAGGTCATTATTGCAAAGTATACAAAAGATTTGTTAGAATTTTAACCCTTCATGAATATTCTAATTTCCACATTGAAAAATTCATGCTGTCTGCGTGTGTCAGATTTAGATACCATGAGGCTCAAGGCTCTTCCACTTGTTAAGCCCTTATCAAAATTCATCACAATGGAGTTTCCCATCCATTTTGAGGCTAGTTGTCTTAAGTCTACCAAGTCAAAATGTAAATCCATCACTTTTCTATGCACAGCCACAGTTGACATGATTTACCATTTAACTTAATTGGATTTATACTTTTTCCAAGGTCTTTAATGCAAGTGAATGAAACACCCATCAGAATTTGAACTTTTCATGCCTATTCCAGATATTAAATTAAAAACCTTCAAGAAAGATTTATCATTTATAACAATTCATTTTAACCTTAGGCATCACTTTTCTTTGGAGGTACCTAGACTTCTAAACACAAGTGTATAAAGGATTTCAATCCTCAAAGTTACAGAATATCTGCTCTGAATGGTAAAAAATGCAATAAAACTAAGAGAGTATTTAATTAGAAAAAAACTTTCAATAGCTTTTATTAATAACATTGATATTATACTACATTACTAAGCATAATTTGAAAAGCTCACTACAATTCAAGATGCATAACCATGTCAAAAATATTAGACACCTTGATTTGATCCTCCTATGAATTTTGAAACTGCTAAGTGCTAAATTGATCTTATATCAGAATTGTCTTAGGGCAAAGTTCTTTTCCTTGATTAGTTAGTAGAATGCCATACGTGATACACAAATATGCGATCATGTCTCTCTTGAGTCATGACTGACTAGGCAAAAACTTTATCCCACACTAGGCTGCCATTTCTTTATGTAATAGAGTGTATACTAAATCTGTAGGAATCTGTCCTACTGTTCAACCCATAGTTTGTGTCTGAAGAGATGGATTCATCTTTTCCTAGGATATTTGCACGTAAGTGAATGTAACAAACCCAGCTCCCCAATTTCTCATTCCAAGCTGTTATCCATCACACCACGATGCAGTTTCCTTCCCATCTACAACTGACACATGAATATCACCATCTTAATTTATATATCTGGTGATATAATAAACATAGTTTATGACTTGATATTTTAAATTAGTTCATCATACTCTTTTCTTTAAAGTAAAACAAAAATATTCATTTAAACTTTATACTTTAAATTCAATGCTTTGTGTATAATGTCATTGTCTTTTGCCTCATTTCATGATTCATGTCTAAGTAAATGTTCTTTTTGTTATATTTAATGACCTTACAATAACATAATTGCCATACAGCTATGTGTTTTGTCAAAACTAATTTTGTTTATCAACTGAAAGTTTAATCTCTTAAATTTAATATTTTACATATTTTAGCATTTTTGAAAAGTACCAATTGTATATTGTATATTCTTTTCAACTCATGTGGAAATTATTTTAGGTATGGCTATTGATTTTGATATTGATTTGGTTTTATTTTTTGTTGGGGGAGAAGAGATGCATTCATATATTTCCCAAGGGTATTTGCGCATAAGTGAATGTAATTCAGCTCTCAAATTGCTCATTCCAAGCTGATATCCATTACACCACAATGCAGTTTCCTTCCCATCAACATGAATATCACCATCTTGATTTATATATCTGGTGATATAATAAACATAGTTTATGACATGATATTTTAAATTAGTTCATCATACTCTTTTCTTTAAAGTAAAACAAAAATATTCATTTGAACTTTATACCTTAAATTCAATGCTTTGTGTATGATGTCATTGTCTTTTGCCTCATTTCATGATTCATGCCTAAGTAAATGTTCTTTTTGTTATATTTAATGACCTTACTTACAATAACATAATTGCCGTACTGTTGTAGTAATCTATTGTACCAAAACAGTGTTTTGTTAAATATGTAAAGAATAATCACTAAAAGAATACAATATTTTTAGAAAATTTTATTTTTAATATTTTTGAAAGTTATACTATGAATAATAATAATATACACCATCACTTTCTATGATAGACCGGCTGCCAACCAAAGCTGTAGTACTCAGTCTGTCCTGCTATTTAACCCATAGATGGAGAGGGAAAAGAGATGGATTCATACATTTCCCAAGGGTATTTGCGCATAAGTCAATGTAACAAACTCGGCTCTCCGATTTCTCATTCCGAGCCAATATCCATTGCACCACAATTGCAGTTTCCTTCATATCAACAAACAATTGACACATTAATATCATCATCTTGATCTATCCATATTGGGGTACAGCAAAATAGTTTATAATTTCAAATTTTAAAATGATTCCTCATTCTCTCTTCCTTAAAGTAAAAATCAAAACTTCCATTAGTCATTATGCTTTAAATTGAATGTTTTTTTGTATGATGTCATTGTCTTTTGCCTCATTTCAAGATTCATGCCTAAATGAATGTTCTTCTTTTTATATTTAATGGCCTTACTTACATCATAATTTAAATGCTGTGGTAGTCATGTATTTTAACAAAACAGTGTTTGGTTAAAAGTGGAAAGAATAATTTCTAAGAGAACTATATTTCAGAAAAAAAAATTGAAGTTAAGCAACTTTTTATACTATCATTTAAAAAATATCCCTGGTTCTACTGGGTTTAATCAAATTGATTTTATATATCAGAATTTTCTGATTTTAAATAAGCAAAACCAGGTTCTATGCAAGTTTAATTTTTTGTGTTGATACCCAATTGACAGCTATCAACAAACTAATAATTACCAGTTTAATACAATCATCTTGATTCCTACAGCTTATGGTAAAACAAAAATAATGCATTATTTTGCCTCTTAAAATAAGTTTTATTACTTTTTCTTCACAGATGTTTGGGCTGAACAGAAAATCATCATACACTTAAAAACTTATTATTGAAAATTTAAATGAAAGAAAGAAAGACTTGGAACTTTCCATCAAGAAATATGAAAAACATGTTGCATTCTTCATGTAAAAGTTGTGTATGTATATTGCCAAAAACATCACAGTGACTATCAACTGGCATGGAACCATGTACATTGACATATGTAGTTTCTCTTCTTTACAGAAAACTTTTACATATGAGCAAATATTAGAGTGAAGACAATAATTTTAAATTTGCATATGCTTCTAATACTCCAATTTATTGTGCTATTTGCAAACACACTAGGGAGAAACCATTTTCTTGTGAAATTAGTGGCACTGCACTCTCACAGACATTTCATATAAAGAATGACATGCTGGAGAGAAACTATATTCTTATGAATTTTGTGATTCTGCACTTTCACTGACATCTAATTTGAAGTACCATATGAGAAAACACAGAAGAAACCATATTCTTATGAAATTATGGAACTGCATTTTCAAGATCATATCATTTGAAGGACCATACACAAACACACACTTGACAGAAACCACATTCTTGTAAATTGTGCAGATCTTTCTAATGAATGAGATTTTGTGCAACATGAAAAAACACAGTATAAAAAACATTTTCTTGTGATATTTGTGGATCTGAATTTTCTCGGAAGTCAAATTGGATATGACATCTTCAAACACACAATGGAAAGAAGCCATGTTCTTGTGAAGTTTGTGGATCTGCATTTTAACATAAGTTCATCTTTCTGCTGGCATATATGAAGACACACAGGAAACAAACCATAATCCTGTGAAAGTTGAAGGTCTGCATTTTCCTGTAATCTTTCAGCCAGCATATGTAAACACATACAGAAGAGAAAGCCTTATTCTCTGCATTTTCAAATAAGTCATTCTTGGAGCATCATATGAGCACCTGCTGGGGAGAGATTGTTTCTTTGTAAAGTTTGTGGATCTGCATTTTCAGCAAGCTCAAATTTTAAGTGCCATATACAAACACATAAGCTAGTGAAACCCTATTTTTATACAGTTTGTGGATCTGCATTTTCCCAAGAGTCATTTTTGAAGTGCCATAAACTGACACACACTCTAGAAGAATGTACAGTTTGTGAATTTCCATTTTCAATTAAGTCAAATTTGAACAGTCATATACAAAAAAACACTAGAGAGTAATCATATTCCTGCTAAATTTGTGGATCTGCATTTTCAGGGAAGTATTCTTTGAATGCTCATATGCAGACACACAGAGGCAAGAAACCATATTCTTGTGAAGTTTGTGGCTCTACATTTGGAAGGAAGCCACATTTGGAGCGCCATATGGGAACACACACTGGAGAGAAACCATATTCATGTAAAATTTGTGGATCTGCATTTTCCGAGAATTCGTCTTTGAAGAGACATATGCGAACACACACTGGAGAGAAACCATATTGTTGCGAAGTTTGTGGATCTGCATTTTCTGAGAATTCATCTTTGAAGAGACATATGCGAACACACACTGGTGAGAAACCATATGACTGCAAAATTTGTGGATCTGCATTTTCAGTTATGTATTCTTTGAATGCTCATATGCAGACACACACAAGAGAGAAACTCTATTCTTGTGAAGTCTGTGGTTTTGCATTTGCAAATAAGTCAGATTTGGTGCAGCATATGCAAACACACACTGGAGAGAAACCATATGACGGTGAAATTTGTGGATCTTCATTTTCAAATAAGTCTCATTTTAATGATCATATGCAGACACATACAGGAGAGAAACCACATTCTTGTGAAGTTTGTGGCTCTGCATTTGCAAGTAAGACACAATTGGTGCGACATGTGCGAATACACACTGGAGAGAAACCATATTCTTGTGAAGTTTGTGGAATTGCATTTTCAGCAAGCTCAAATCTCAAGCGCCATATACGGACGCACACTCTGGACAAACCATATTCTTGTACAGTTTGTGGATCTGCATTTTCCCAGAAGTCACATTTGAAGTGCCATATGAGAACACACACTGGAGAGAAACCATATTCTTGTGAAGTTTGTGGTTCTGCATTTTCAGTAAGCACAAGTCTTAAGTGCCATATGCAAACACATACTCTAGAAAAACCCTATACTTGTACAGTTTGTGGATCTGCATTTTCCCTGAAGTCATCTTTGACGTGCCATATACGAACACACACTGGAGAGAAACCATATGCCTGTAAAATTTGTGGATCTGCATTTTCAGTGAAGACTTCTTTGAATTATCATATGCAGACACACACAGGACAGAAACCGTTTTCTTGTGAAGTTTGTGGATCTGCATTTTCACTAGCATCCCATTTGAAGTGCCATATGCGAACACACACTGGAGAGAAACCATATTCTTGTGAAGTTTGTGGCTCTGCATTTTCCCAGATGTCATCTTTGAAGTACCATATGTTAATTCACAGAGGATAGAAAACATATCTATTCAAATTTTGAAAATCTGCATTTGTAAGAAAACCAGATTTACTGCATCGTTCTCAACAGTTCAATTCATTTGGAGTTTCATAGCAAAAACTCATTTCACTCAGTTTAAGTTAGTTTTTTCATAAAAGAAAACATTTTTCTTGGAAATATCAATTTTACTCTGTTAGCTTGAAATTAAAACTAAAATAAAATCATCCTGAAAGATTTCTCATTTATAACAATTCTTTTTATCCTTAGGTATCACGTTTGTTTGCAGGTAGCTAGATTTATAAGGACATGTCCATAGAGAATTCAAATCATCAATTTTACAGAAAATCTGACCTGAATTTCAAAAAAAATAATGCAGTACAACTAAGACATTATGTAACTGTAAAAAAACTTTTTCATTGCTTTTATAGATAACAATGATATTATTCTAATTTACTAATCATAATTGGATAAGCACATTGCAATTAAATGACAACAAAGGTTTTTAAAAAGAATTTTGAATTTGGTTCTGTCCATACACAAGAGTCTCCCAAGCTATTAACCACTGGCTGGATAAAGATTCACACTTCAATTCAGCAGGGCATTACACCCACCGACTCCGAATTACTTGAAATTTGGCACAAATGTTCCCCTTCATGAGTTAGGAAAGTGTGACAAATTATTTTCTGCTAAACTTTACCGTTCCAATTTTAAGGGGGGGGGTGTAATTTTCCTATTTTGCCTCTAAATTAAGGCTGCACAATGTCGCCGAATTTCAGTGGGTTTTTTTTTAATTAAAAAAAAATACTTCCATGCATTCAATATTTCTGAAATTTGGTATGTAGGGCAAATAAGAAGTGTAGAATCCAAATATTTAACATGTTTAAGACTACACTTGATAGAAAATTTGATTTTACTCACCCAAATAAGTGACATCAAAATCAACAACTTTTCACCTATGTAGCTTACGGTCAGTCTATCGAAAATATGTCCTCTTCAATTTTCATAATATTTTTTGCTTAACATCTACAATTCCTGCTCAAGTTCACAAAAAAAATTTTGTGAGAGTTTTATGTCTACTTTAGAAGATATAACCCTGCCAAGTTTAGAGTTTTTTCCTATGTATGTGCAGGATTTCTGAGAAAGATCATTATTAAAGACAATCATCCTAATACTCTATGACCTCTAAAATGTTGATATTGTGCTAAGTAACTTCTTAAACATTTCAATAAGATTGTTTTTATTCATTTTTGAGGGCTTTGTGCAAGTCTGCTTCATTGGTGAAGGATTTCCGAGGAAGATGATTATCCAGGGAGTGGAAGAGGTGGTAATCTGATGGCGCAAGGTCAGATGAATAAGGTGGATGGCACAAAGTCTCCCACCCAAGTTGCTGTATGGTATCCCTGACCACTCCCGCGACATGCAGCCTGGCGTTGTCATGGAGGAAAAGCTCACCTTTGCAATTCACTAGTGCTGGCTCCTTCTGGCGCAAAGCCTGTTGCACACATTTCAATTGCTGCGAGTATAGGTCTCCAGTGACCATTTGGCCCATTGGTAGCAGTTCATAATGAACCACTTGACGACCTGTCCACCAGACACAAAGCATAATCTTGCATGGTTGCATATGTGGTGTGAGGGACAGCATCCTGAGGAGACGGCCAATGTCTAGAATACTTGGGAGTTTCATACAGAACCCACTTTTCATCACTGGTAAGCACTCGATTGAATTGGCAAAGTTCTCATAATTCTTGTATTGTGCTGCTCAACCATCAGTAAAATACTCAATATTTTTTATGTTTGGCAAGGTAGCTTTGATTATCTCAATAATTTTTTTTCTGTACCATATAAACAAATGCTACATCATGTGAGTTGTCACTTGACATAATGCAGAAACATTCACTTTGCATTGCATTTTCAAGCTTAAAGTAGAGTACCACTGGGTGTCAAGTACATTGTGAAGTATGCCAATGATAACTCTGGATCTCATCTTGAACTATAAATTTGTAGTTCTCGGCAAAATCTCCCAGGAACAAAATTTCACTATCACTAATCTCCTCTTTTCTTTGCTTTAAGTACCTTGATTGTGATTTAGCCAATTGTCTATAATATTAATAATCATTCTCGGAAATCCTGCACATACATAGGAAAAAACTCTAGACTTGGCAGGGTTATATCTTCTAAGGTAGGCATAAAACCCTCACAAAACTTTTTGGTGAACTTGAGCAGGCATTGTAGATGTTAGGCAAAAAATATTATGAAAATTGAAGAGGACATATTTTCGATAGACTGACCGTAAGCTACATAAGGTGAAAAGTTGTTGATTTTGAAGTCATGTATTTGGATGGGTAAAATCAAATTTTCTATCAAGTGTAGTCTTAAACTAGTTAAATATTTGGATTCTACACTTCTTATTTGCCCTACATACCAAATTTCAGAAATATTGAAGGCATGGAAGTATTTTTCTTTCATTTTTAAAAAACATTTAAATTCGGTAATGTTGCGCTGGCTTAATTTAGAGGCAAAATAGGACCCCCCCCCCCTTAAAATTGGAACGGTAAAGTCTAGCAGAAAATAATTTGTCACACTTTCCTAATTCATGAAGGGGAACATTTGTGCCAAATTTCAAGTAATTCGGAGTCGGTGGGTGAAGATTTCAACTTTTTGCTGGTGTTTTGACATGATGTTTTTAAATGGCTTTAATCTGTAACATGATGCTTTCTTCTAAAGTTGGATTTAGATAAAGAGAGGTTCTGTTCGATTCCATATGTGAGGCTTTTCCCTCAAGACATGACTATCAAAAATATTATACACTTTAGTTGGAATCTTTAGACTGCATTGGTCTTTTTAGACCAGTTGGTGTATGAAGGCTAATGAACCCCAGCTCCCTGGTTATTTACTGGAGTTTTAATTTTTTTCTCCTAGACTGGCTACCAACCAAAGCAAGAGAGTCTTTCTAGCTAATTATATGCAAGCTGAAGAAAGATGAATGCATTTCTTTTCCAAAGGCATTTGTGCAAAGAGGACAAAACAGGTTTGGTCAGAAGTTGAACTTCATGAGTAAAAGATGAAAGAATTTATTATGTTTGGATAATCTCTGATCTTTAACTTAATTGCAAGTGATAAAAAAAACTGGTAAATTTATGGTCATAATTTGAGCTACTAAAATAAATTTGGTACTGTGTTTTGCCAAGTTCTCTCTTCCTGTATTGAAGTTTTTTAAAGATATTGAAAATAAAATCTTAATTTAGGATAACTACTTTCAGTGAGATTTTACTTATGGGTAATTGTCATTGGAGTGATATTTAACAGGGCCAGTGCAAGCATCTTGTATGCCTCCTACCACATCTATGACATGGGGCTTTCCACTCTACTACATCTCAATTTTCCTGAGGTAGTATTCTTATAAAATACAAATTTTGTTGTAACCTAAATTATGCACAATAATGGATCATATGCAATATTGGTAAACAAACTAGAAAAATTGAAAATAAACTCAGTGTATATGAATAAAAATTAAAGACATGTCATCATTTCATTTTAAATAAATCAACAATGCTTTGCAGCAATCTTTAACATCAACTTGAGATTTTTCTTGTTAAAAAGCTGATTAATTTAACACATTCAACATTATGGCTAAAAAATAGTTGAATTTTATATAATGTTTATATGAGACTTAGCATGAATAAAACCAATTCATGGATTTAGACAAAAAAGACGTTGAATGATGTCAGGATGTTAGTATTTTTCATCCTTTAATAGTGTGTTGTGCTTAGTTTAAATGGAGGTAGAAAATATTGGAAACTTAAAAATCCAGGTGAAAACTGAAAAATACCTTGTGGCCAGCCATTTAGTTTATTTACAGATGCTTCTTTGTTTCAGAGGCTAATTAATCTTGTCTATTTCCTAAGTAGAAATCTACACAAAATGAAATATGCACATGAGTAGGAATTCTGCAGTTAGCAAACTGAGTTCATTGGTATACTGCATTTGGTGTTCACCACAAGTAACAGTTTATATTTGGTATGGTGACCACAACATCACAATATAAAATATACAAATGGACCTACACATAAATGGTTATATTTGGTAGTGGCAAGGCACTTACAAAACCAGGGTTCTCAAACAGCGATAAATTGAATTCAGATTTGAAAATGATATGGGTGTAAACCTCTTTCTCCATTGGTTAAAATATATATATATATATATATATATATATATATATATATATATATATATATAAACCATGCCTGTTCATGAACTTTGTTTGGTGGATTTTCCAACCATATGACTTGAGCCTCTCTTTTTATAAATTTATGAAAATTGAATTTTATGTATGTATCATTTTTTAAAAAACCTTTTGACATAATTGATGCTGTGTTTTATATAAATTTGAGCCTCACTCATACAAAGTTTTACACAGAAAATTTTATTTAAACCAATTTTTATGAATCATCTGGCTGTATTATAGTAATTCCTTTATTATTTAAAGAATGCATGTTTGTAGCGATTTTCCAAGTGTAGCTCGGATGTGGCACAAGGCCGAAAGTATGGGGCACTCGGTGAAGATCGGACTCACTACTCGGTTGTAATTGTTCTAGCGAGACAAGCTTGCTAACCATTACACCGCCTCAAGGTGCCCACGAATGCATGTTAGTAACTTTCTTCTCTTAATAAATATTTTTGTAAAAGACTCCTCCTCAAAAGAATGTGTAAGAAACAAACCTAGACTATTGTATTATTTCTTTTATTAACCCTTTATTTATTTTTATATAATTTTACATTTCTTTTTGTATAATTTAAATTTTTATAATGTTTCTGCAGTTAGTGAACTGAGTCCATTAGAAGATACAGCCTGATGTAAGATCAGCACAAATAACTGGTTGTGTTTGGTGCGGTGACCACAACATAAAGAATAAAAACAGTCCCACACATGCAAGTGGTTATATTTGGTATCCGCATTTTCCCAAGAGACATTTTTGAAGTGCCATAAACACACACACACTAGAAGAATCATATTCTTGTACAGTTTGTGAATTTCCATTTTCAATTAAGTCAAATTTGAAGAGTCATATGCAAAAATCACTGGAGAGAAATCATATTCCTGCCAAATTTGTGGACCTGCATTTTCATGTTAAATCAACAATGCTTTGCAGCTATTTTTAACATCAACTTGAGATTTTGTTTAAAACCTGAATAATTTAACACATTCAACATTATGGATAAAAAAGTTGAATTTTATATAGTGTTTATTTGAGACTTAGCATGAATAAAACAAATTCATGAATTTAGACGAAAGAAAGACACCAAATTATGTCAAAATCTTTTTCTTTTTTTTTTTTTTTCATCCTTTCATAGCTGTGCTTACTTTAATTTCTAATGTATTTAAATGTAGGTAGAAAATATTGGAAACTTAAAATCCAAGCCACAACTAAAAATAATACTTTTCTGGACAGCCATTTCGATTACTTACAGATGGTTGTTTCAGAAGCTAATTAATCATGTCTGTTTCCCAAATAGAAATCTATATAAAATGAAATATGCATGCACATACATGAGTAAGAATTCTACAGTTAATGAACTGAGTCCGTTAGAAGATACAACTGGGTGTAATGTATTTGGCGATCAGCACAAATAAGTTATATTTGGTATAGTGACCACAACATAAAATATAAAAACAGTCCCACACATGCAAGTGGTGATATTTGGTATTGTTGAAGTGCTTACTAAACCAGGGTTCTCAAATAGCCACAGATTGAATCCAGATTTGAAAATTAAATAGGTGTAACCTTATTTGACCTTTTAATTAAAAAAATCACCTCTTTAAATTATGCTTGTTCATGAACTTTATTTTGGTAGATTTTCAGATTGTAAAACTTGAGCCTCTCTTTTTCCAACTTCATGAAAATTGAATTTTATGCATGTATCTTTTAAACCATTTTTTATAAAGCGCCTGGCTTCATTATAATAGTTCCTTTATCATTTAAAGAATACGTGACTGTAACTTTCTTCTCTTAATAAATGTTTTTGTAAAAGACACCTCCTCAAAAGAATGTGTAAGAAACAAACCTAGACTATTGTATTATTTCTTTTATTAACCCTGAAATTATTCTATATCATTTTACACTTCTTTTTATCATCATTTAAAATGTGTTCTTTTGTTTTTATCACTTTTCTTGATAATTATCATATATTGTGATAATAGAAAATCTGCCAAAAAAAAGATGAAATGTCATATTTAAATTTATAAAAATGCCTAAACAAGAAAATTTACACACACAATCGCATATTACTACCTACGCATACTCTGTACCAACAAGTGTGATGCCCTTTGAATGACTTCAAACCCAAGAGTCCACCATCTTAGTCCCAATCAACACACGTTATCATCCTCTGCATTTATTTAACACCAAAAATGTCAGAATTGATTCAGCTGGTTGGTACTTCTGTCTAGTGCAACACTTTATGTGAATAATAAAGAGGATAGCCGTCCACCATTTTGGTTCCAGTCAACATGTTATCATCCTCTGCATTTATTTAGCATCAAAACATGGTGTCAGAAGTAATTCAGCTGGTTGGTACTACCATTTAGCACAAGATGTACAATTCCCTGCTGTACTTTCGATTTGATTGGATAATCCATGCCACTATATTGAGTGACAGGCTCTTTGTCAAAATCCAGTGATTGCTTGGTGACTGGAATGGATTTTATCAATCATGGTCAGTCCCAGTGACATAGCATGTAGAAGTTCCATCCACCAGCAGCTCGTTCTTATAGGTGGTGCTGAAGTGGGTCTAATATGGTTTCACTGAGACATAGGTTTTAGGTGCCGAACCATTTTTCTTATATTTCAAGATGCAGTTGTATATCTCATCAATTCTGGTTTCCTCTTTCAGCTCTTTGAAACATCTTTCAGTGGCTGGTAGGGATACCGTGATGGTGTGTATAAATGCTTCTGTTTCTCTTGAAGTCTTTGTCCTGTTTGATTCAGCCATTTCTGGATGTGGCTCTGGACAAAGCATCAGTTTTGTATAGTTCTTTTCTGGGTTCATAGCAAATTCTATATTTGTACCTCATTAGGCTCATGTGAAAACCCTTCATTCTAGCTGCAATGTTGATGCCCTCTTTGTTGTCTAGTGGCTTATAATCAGGCTCTATTGTAAAGTCTACCCATAGTAGTAGTTCAAGAAGCATTCACATAAGCATGACGCCTGTGCCTCCTTTTTCAATCTGTGCATAGCAGGTTTCATTCTCTGATATGAAACATAGGCAATGCAGTGCATTTTCGTGTCGTACTGAGGTTGGAGTTACAAAGTATGAAAGCCACGGGTTGAAGTATTTGCACAAAATATTATATCCTTTGTTGAGCTGTACAATAATAGGACAGGTACCAAATAGTGCACTTTTTATGGAGCTGAATGCTGTTGCATGAATCACTACAACTGTTGCAAGATGTGGACATCTTTTAAGTAAGTATTCAATGGCTCCTTGTCCCACAAACAATATTGGCAGACTCATGTGAGTCCGGGCAAAAAACAACACACCAAAAACATGGCATTTAAACCAACACAATAATAAATATATTAAATTGATATGATACGAAAAATTAAGTTAAAGTTGTGCAGAGTTCAAAGCAACCTTCACTATATGTCTGTTACTTGCATGCTGACAGAATGAGAAGAGAAAGTCTTGTCTCTGCCGAAGTCCAAAAGGAAAGAGGAAATGGCTTTCAAATCTCACGCCCCCTGTGATTATTGTTCAGGGGATGGTAAACCAACAATGCCTACTTTTGTGTGCCTTCCCAAGAGATTGCATGTTTCTGGCACATAACAAATCTTGCAGTGGTTTGGTCTTGTCCACTTGGTTAGGAATAAGCCTTTCCATTTGGTTTACAATCGGCGAGATTAAATCCTGGTAAGTTGGAAACATTAGTGACTCTGTGTGGGTCTGGTTAAATGTCACCAGCATTGAGTATGTGACATTGAATGACATTTTAGATATCTTACACTTTTCAGCTTAAATGTGATGCCAGCTATATGGATTGAGTGTGTTTCTCAGCTGGTTCTCATGCTCCTGTTGGTCCTTGCCATGGACTAGTACATTTACCTGCATGTCACCATGTCTTGCATCCCTAGCATCTGTGACCTGTATTTCTGTTAGATTTCAGTGGCTGATGAGATCCCAAAAAGTAGGCAGGTAAATTGCTGTATTCTGAACGGGGTGATGAAGGTCATCAGTGGCCAAAATTTTGGTGAAAGTGGAATTTACCAATATACGGTATTGACATCTAACTTGCTCATAACCTTTATTTTCCCTTGCTGAGAATGTAGCACATGAAGCTCGTATTTCACACTTGTTTAGTTTGTAGGGTCTACAAATATCTTGACCTTTCCTTGATGTTTAGTACCACTGCCTTGGAAGTGCCATTCAGTGGGGTTTTCAGCTTTTCTTATAACCCTCTGTTTTTCCATCCTCTGGATAATTGCCTGTATCGCTTTCATAATGATAAAGTTATACAGTGTAATGTCTTTTTCTTTTTGTCAATTCACTTGGAAACATTTTCCACCACCCACCTATGTAGTAAATATTCAAAAGCATACAGAGATGGATAAATTATGTCTTGACAGGCTGTTTTATAGTGTTGATAAATATGAGATGGCCAATGAAATAAAAGGAAAGTAAAAAGAATTTTATATTAAATAAAAATTATCCAGATGTCACTTCTTCATTTTACTGGCAAAGTGATGGAGGAATGCTGTTCTTTCAACTTAGCTAGCCATACTCATTGACTCAAACAATCTAAATATTCCTTGCACCATAACACATCCTTGCTTAGTGTTCTTAGTACAGTCATCATAATAGCTCAGTTTATACAAAGTCCTAACTAGATCCTATATATACAATTTGTCTGTTGGAATAAAAATACAATTTAAACCCCAATGAGGATTTACAATATAAACAATATCTTTTTATAAGAAACAAAATAAAATAGTATGTGTAATAAAAAGGCTCCCTGTCCTTAATTGTGTCAGAAAGATCAGTTAATTTGACAAATTTTCCTGATAAAATTGTTCTTGATCGTCCCTTAACTGATTTATATCCCCCCGAAAATGTGATTTTTCTCTGCAGAAATATTTGAATATTAATGGCCTTTCTCAAAACCATAGAAAATAACAAAATAGTCCTTGATTGAAGGGATATTATTATCTTATCTAGGAATGTGATCCAGTTATTCTCATTTGTGGGAAAATTAAGGATTCCCGAATTTAGTTGTAGCTACTGAACATAGATGAGACAATTGAACAGTTTAAAAAGTACACTCTACATGAGAAATACAATGAGAGTATAGAATTCCTAAAAACATATTCCTTAAGAACTTAAAATCATGGTATTGGGAACAAAATCCAAATACATGTATCTGTTTGAAATTGATTGAAAAACTTATTTGGTGTGACTCATATTCTTCTTCCAATAGCTGCTTGTTTTTGTATGATTCAGGTTTGCTTGAGACCAGCATAGCCTGTTCCCGGAGTAGGCTTAAAGCACATCTGCTCCATTCCTGGTTTTCAGGGTTTTGGGCATTTGTGCCTAATTTCACGTCTTACCCATTATTATCAGATAAATGGACCCATCTTTCTATCAGCAGGTGTTATCAACTAAGGGGAGGGTAACCTATATTTTTTATATTCTTCCAAAAACACTGAAAAACATGCCATTCAGTGTTCCATTGCATGTTGGCAGTCCATTTTTTATACAATAAGCATTTCTTTATTAATACGATATTTGTTATATAAACATAAAATCAATTCTTTATTAACACTATAAGCAGTTCCATCAATTCAACAGATCAATATAAAAAGTGAAATCTACCCTCAATAAACATGATAGTTGGTGTTTACTTGACAATTAAGTTTTTTTAGAACTATTCCTTAAGAATAACTTCCCTGGTTGTGAAATATTATAGTCCTTGATATGTTATTATTAATACATCCTTCAGCATTATTATGGCCGATTATTAGTGAATGTATATGTAAGTTTCCTCCTGCTTTTTTTAGACACTTGTAAATTTGCTAACTCAATTTAATTTATACTCTTTTTAGTGGCTAGGTACAGATTCTTAGCTTATATACTATATGTGCACTATACATTTATTAATAAATTTTATTTTCTACCCTTGTTAAATGTATTTCAAGTATTATACCAATAAAAAATTACCTTACTCATTCTTTTATTATTTGTATTTATTTTCACGACACAACATTTTATTATTTTTTCATTGTGTGCATGGTTAAAAAGGATACCTTTGTGGTTACTTCTGTTGTACCATATAATTTTCCCATGGAAGCCTGTCGGCATGAGGCAGATCAAATGTTCAAGGGTAATTTGTCTTCAAGACAAAATAAATATGGGTAGTTTAAGTGGGTTCTTCTGAATAATGTTTTCTTCGCCTGTAATTATTCTTTGGGCTATGCCCTGTTGATGTTATTCATACGTCTTGCTGGATCATTTCTTTAAAGTATTGGTAAACTTCAGCCATGATGATTAATACAGAATGGTGAACACATTCGAATGGGTCTTGGATTTTCGAATGGATTCCACATAAACAGCTTAATGTCTTATCAAGGACAGCCTTAACAGGTACTACCACTCTGGGTCAGAGTGGATTTGTGTTATAGTGGAAGACACCTTGTCTAGATAATAGACTCTCCCACCTATTATAAGTAGGAGTCAGTAGGTAGTCGAGGAGGAGTAAGTTATCAGCGACCACAACTCGATTACTCTGTGTAACACTTTATTACAAGTTCCTAACATTTCTGTACGTTTACCCCATTTAGGACGCATTTAGTCCGACTACAAGTTCTATTGTGGGAATAACTCCACAACAATTTGGGAGTAATGACCACCAAGGGATGACTCCACTCCCCAAGTCCTGCAGACAGGGCCTCTTCATTGGATTTAGTTTAAAGTCTTAACCAGGACTGGATTGATATATGAATAGATGCAGTTTAAAATTTTACCCAGAACAGGATTGAAGTATGGATGGGTGCAGTTTAAAGTCTTACCCAGGACTAGATTGATCTTAATGTTATGGAAAGTTCCACTGGAAACAGTTGTTGTATGTTATAATTCTCTTGATGCATCTCCTCTAGCTATGTGTACGAAATGTACCTTTCCACAGAAAAAGTCAGTCACTTTGCCAAGCTTCCAGAATCATCTGGCTTTTACAGGATTTTTAATTAATACTATATCATCAACTTGTATTTTATCATTAAAATCCATATCATTTAGATCTTTGTAACTTTCTCTTAGACTTTCTTCATTCTATAATTTTTTGAAGTTAGTTAACAATTTCTCTCTTTCAGTGACAGCGTCTAATAACTGAGACCTGGAAATAGGTTCAATTTCAGGAGATCCGCCAGAAACTGTTTTCACATAAATTTCACCATTAACATTAGGATTTTAAAAAATGGTAATAGTTCAGTATCAGAAGCACTCGGATACATTAGAGATCTGGATTGTTCATCAGATTTGAAGACTGGTTTGTGAGGAATTCAAACATATTTTGAAAAGTCTTGTGGTAAGATTTCAATTTTTTCCATAATCTCTTCAGTCTCTTGTTGGTGTAATATATCATTATAAGCAGTAGTCATTTTTCCTTCTAAAGAATGCAGAGTTTTATCTAACATTTTCTATGCAACTTGATAATTAGATGGCACTGAATTGATCCTGTCTCTAAGCCAGAGTAATTCCATGAAATATGAATTGTCTTTGAACTCTATTGTTTTTTGGTGTTTATCTATTTTTTTTTATCATAATCATTGATATATTCATCTTCATTGAAGGATGATGCACATGAATCCACAGTAAACATTTTCTCTAAGTTCCATTCAATGTTAGATAATTCGAAGTTATTTGGGAATATTTTAGGGTAAGTGGACTGTGGTTCCAATACAAAATTTACTTGCTCTTCAGGACACGTAGAATGTTCAGAAATTATAGTATTGTAGTTGTGGTGAATGTTGGAAGCCTCAGGTCCTGCTGGGGTAATTTGATGTCTATATAGAAAAATTTAGATTGTTCCTAAAGGGCAATTCCATTTGGCATTTTCCACACCAAGCCATTCATGCATTTAACAATTTTGGTATCTTTCATATGTTGAAAAATATCCACTCCCATAATTCCTTGAATCTTTATTTGATTACTATAGTTATTATGAGAAAAGGCTAATTTGTAATTTAATTTAGTCAAATTGGTTATCACTTGTCTGAAGTTGTCAAACTTGAATTGATTGGAAACACTTGTATGAGTTTTTACTTGGAAATTGACAGGACTTAGACCCCAATCAGGACTTTTTAATTTCTTTAATATTCCTTTAAAGAAATACAACTGCTGGCTACTTGTGTCCAATGAGCAGTTTATAGAAACTTCCTTAGTGCCCCAATATAATGTGACTTCCATGCTAAAAAATTAAATTGTTTTCTTCATTCATATTGGCACCTAAATGATTAGAAAGAGATAACCCCTTCTTATGATTATTGCATAGTGGCATTATCTGTCACTTAGATGAACATTGTTTACATGAAAGGAATAATTTATTCTGAAGTCCAGGGCCATCTTCAACCTTATGTCTGCCAATGGACTATCTAATGCATAAATTCAAATATCTGCATCTCACAACCCTAGTATCATAGGTATCATCTTTCATACACCTCCTCATGAGGTGGCCATGTGATGCACAAAATCTACATGAGGTCCCATTGGAGCTAATGGTGCAATTCTGTAAAGTTGCACCATTATTTTCCTTTTCATTGGAATTATAAGTTTTAGTATCTTTTTCATATACACAGAAGGGCCTCTAATTCTTTGTCAGTATGTGGATGGCTTCATTATAATTCTAAGGAAAGGTAACTGCTACCTACCATGTGAATGATTTCCTGCCTTAAGTTATGGGGTAGGTTATCAAATATGATGTGGCTTACAAGTTTGATCCCAGGAGATTCTTCCTCAAAAAAATCCATAACATACGAGGTTCTTAATTTGGACAAATCAGCGCTCACTTCAGTAAGATATTATTTAACATTCGCAAAATCGGTGTATTTAGGAGAACTGATTATTAATTGTTTGAAGATCTCATGAGTTATAAGAGGCATATCAAAAAATTCTTTTGTTAATGTACTTACTGCTATGTTGTGATTTTTGTCTTCTAAGGTTAGGTGCAAGATTAACTGAAGGGCATAGACAATAAGATAACTCTTTAAGAGGGCTGGCTTTGCTTTATCAATGGAATTAGTATAGTTGTTAAATTAAGGGTATTACATGCTAATACCCTTGAGAAAGGTATGAATGTAATTGATTTGACTGAAATTCTAACTTAGCTCTCCGATTCCTGGCAATTGGTCTACCGCAGAAAAAGATGGAAACCTACTGTGGGAAAAAAATCTGCCTCGTCAGTCATGTATCAAAAGATACATAATTGCCTAAGCATGTATAACACATGGCACAAAACCGACTGACTGATAGTTGTTAAACTGTGCTATAAAATTCTTAAATTTAAACTTAGAAGGATTAATACTGCTAAAACTAGCACACTGTAAATTGGGATCATTGAATGGCTGTTGAATAAGAAACTAGCTTTGCTGCTTGTCCTTGCATTATTCAGGTTTGCTCATGGCCAGCATCACCTGTTCAAGGAGTAGGCTAAAGTCATGTCTCTTCTGTTCATGGTCGTCTGAGCCTTTTGGCTTTGGTGCCTAATTTTGGGTCTTACCCATTATTATCAGATAAATGAACCCATCTCTCTATTAGCAGGTGTTATCAACCAAGGGATGATAGCCTATATTTTTTTTATACATTCAGCCCCCTGTTTTCTTTTTAATTCAGGATCTTCACATATCTCCTTTGAAAATTTTTTTTTCTGAAAACATATGTTGAAATACATTTTTAATATTCAAAATCTTATATTGCCCACCAAAATTTTCAGTACCCAACATTTTCTGTGCCGTTGCAGATTGCCCACCCAACAGTTGAAATTGCCCAGATTAGGAAATCCTTGTTTAAAGTATGGCTTAGCGTCTGTGCACAAATATATATTGTAGGTTGTCATTTGCTCTTCTTGCCAGATAAATTGAGAGCATCCATACTTTCTTCTTCCAAGACATGACAGCAAAAATATTTAAACTAAACACTCTGTTCGATATATTTGTTGTCAATATAAGCTTTTTCTTAAGACATGACTCGATTGATCCTTATATGAACTCATTCTCTTTGAATAAAATTTCTCTGCAAGACAAGCACACGTCATCCAAGTAAAACAGAGACAGCTAATATACACTACACAGGATGAGCAAACTACTTCGCGGTAACAAACCTTCAGGCAGGGAAAACAAATGCTACCACCGTGGAAAACGGAACCATTCAACAGCCCTCCTCACCTAAGGCAGAATGTGACACAAGGTCGTTTTAACGTAGGGAGCGCCATACACGCATATAGTGTCAGTGCACTAGAAACTCTTTATTTGAATAACTTCACTTCTTCGTATTTACTACGTAAATGACAAGAAATCTAAGGCTATTAAACACAAGGAACCAAATCTTGTCAAACACCGTTCATCTTATTTCCGGCTTTCGTTATTATTATTATTATTACTATGCAAAATATTTTCACAACAGTAATTTTATGTTTGTATCGTGTTTTTTTTCCATCTAATTCTTTCTTTATATTTTCATTTCAACTTCGACATTATTACATAAACTAAACGAACAATACGAAAATTCTATAGGTTTACGTTTAGAGCAAGAAAATTATTTGCGAACAAAGAAATCATCCCGTTTTTGTGTCTTTTCCTTAATGTTCTGGCCCGAAAGGTACGTGGAAGAATTCAAATAATTTTATTAAAAACGAAATCGTATTTTCCTATCATTCCCCCTCAGTATTTTTTGTCTCTTTTTATTCTTTGTTTGTTAGTGTTTCAAAAGAAAGAAAAAAAATGAAAATAAATTTCGTTCTGATTTTATCATGTCAGAAAGAATTTTTTTTTATTTTTCTTACTAAAATTCAGAACGCGATACAGACCTCAATGTTTTCGTTGAAAAACATTATTGATGAAAAATAATAAAAAGAAAGTTTTATCGACAAAATGTCTATAGGAACGACCAAAGGATTTAAAAAAAAAAAAAATTTTTAACCCTTTCTAGCACGTTCAAAATTTTGGTTAAAAATCTTGTTTTGCGTCAGCGTAGTGTAGGAAATTCTTGCAAAAATCAAACAATTGTCGGGTTTTAATGAAATTCTCAGTAGTTATTCACAAATGAATTAAATTTTTTAAATTGTTTTTTCAGAAAATCTAGGTAAAAAGATTTTTACGTCAGTAGTCGCGTAATTAGCATTAGTTTTTTTTTAGTTTTTTTAGCACTATTTCAGTTGAAAAACATTAATTTGGAAATTCTTGCAAAAATCAAATAATTATCGGATTTTAATGAAACTTTCAGAACTTATTAAAAAATGAATGAAATTATTTTAGAAATGTTTGTTCTTTAGAAAGTCATGGTAAATTTCTTTTTTTCTTTACATCTGTTAATCCCCACACAACCCTTAATTTATGAAAACTCGAAAGAAAGCTCGAAAGAGTGTATTTTTTGTGATTTTTAATTTTTTATGTATAAAATAGATACCGCCAACAAATCGATGAAAATGACATACCATGAAAAACTTTCCCAAACTTAATAAAAACAAATTTTTATCGCCAAAATGTCTAAGAGGAAAGTCCAAAGTATTTAAAAATTATTTTTTACTCCTTTCTAATATGTTCGAAATTTGTGTTAATTTTTGTGTGTGTGTGTGTGTCGACGGTGTAACAGAGCTGGTAATGGGCATTTTCGCGCCTCCGTTTTTCGGTAAAATTAAAATATCACATTTATTTTGAAATTCTTGCAAAAATCAAATAATTCAATTGTCTGATTTTAATGAAACTTTCAGAGCTTATTCACAAATAAATTAATTTATTTTTGAAATCATTGTTTTTATAAAATCTTGGTAATTTTTTTTTTTTTTTACATCTTTTAACCTACCTTACGTAATTAAAGGTACCTCCACTAATTCTCGATACGTAAATTTTAAAAATGAATTTAAGAAACAAAATGTAAAAGCTTTCTTGAAAATTTCATTTTAACTTTAATTGAAAGCTAAATGATTAAAAAGATGTATTCTTTTAATATTTCCAGCAAAATACTCTGGTGTATTTCAAATAAAAATTATATACAGATTCAAATGTTTTTTCTATTTTTTGTCAGTAAAAAAAAAAGTGATGAAAAATCTTGTCATCCTTTGTAAACAAAAGTTAATTCAAGTTTTTCAAAATTTTGTAAAATACAATATATTTCTCTGAAACTTTGAGGAAAATTTGCAAATTTAAAATTAAATTATAATCTGATTTGAAAAAGGAAATTTAAAATGTATACAGTGTACACCACTGACGAAGAAAAACAAAATTAATACAAATTTTGAACATGGTAGGAAGGATCAAAAAATTACAGGTACCTGGTAACTCAATTTATGAAATGTTAAAGCATCTTTAATCGTAAGGTTAAGTACCTAAAAACGAAATCAAAATATTAGATAATTGAATTGTTAATTTTTAGCACTTATCTGGTAGTTAAAAAACAAAAACAAAATTACTTAGAATTTGTAAATTTATGTCAATTCTGGTCCACCATACTTGTCAACACTTTTGACAGTCAATATATCGATGGAGACATGAGAATAACAAAATTCCATGGTCAAGAAATGATTGTATAGAAAATTTTATGCTATAAGTAAGTAATATTTGTTTCAGAAAAGATTAATTTAACTTTAAATTTGTTAATTTTCTGTAAATGTTTCAGAAATAAATATTTGCAGGATTTTTAAAACCAAGAAATAAATTTTGTTTACAATCAGTCAAAAAAATTAAAAATGGCCATTTGGACTGGTTTTTCTGAAAAAAAAAAATTGACTAAAAATAGGTACCTCTATGAGATCATTAAAAAAAGAGCATTGCAAGAATAAAAAGGGTCTTAAACTTGATGAAAATAATTTTTTTATTGTCTAAATGTTCATGTTATTATTAAGAGGAAAGATCAAAGTATTTATGGGGTATTTTTTTAATATTTTTTAATCATTCCTAGCACATCTGAAATTTTTGTTAAAAAACTTTTTTTTTTCTGAGTCAGCATAATTGACAGATAATCAATCATGTCAACCTTTTTTTTTTCCATTTTATAAAAAAAATGAAAATTCTTTTAAAAACCAATTATAATTTTTTCAAAATTTATTTTAAGAAAATTAGAAATTATAATGTTTATTTAAAATATTTTGAAATAAGCAGTATTTAGTTTCTGTGCCGAAAAGATGTAGTTTAAAAATAAGACAAAGTAGGTCATAACATTTGGTGTCACTTGACAAGTGATGAGTGATGGTTTCATCACGTGTTGACAGCTTACATGAGGAAAAGTTATCATACAGAAAGACAGAAGTGACATAATTACTTACATTTAAGTGAACTAACTTATTTACCTCAATTTTAAGGAAAACTTTCAGCACTCTATATTTTTTGTACTTAGCTTTCACCTTTACATTTACGATGCTTTATGGAAAATATATTATAAAAAAATTCAAATAAGACTTGAGAGTGAGATTAAATTTCCTAAGAAAGGTATCTAATTAATTTATAGGTACCTTTCTTATAAAAATTTTATCAGAAGTGTACATAAAATACTATAATTTTATGTACATTTATTACATTTTACTGTGTTATTTGTATTGCCATCCATTTTATTATTAATTTTGATATTTCATTTATGGAAAAAATGTCATAACTGAGATTAATATAAAAATAAGATCTTATATATTTTCATATTTTATTATTTTTACATTAAAGTTGTTAAATAATAACTTTAATGTAAAAATAATAAAATAATTTAAGAAATAACAAATAATTGTTTTTAAAGTTCATTTTTCATTGAAAACGTTTTTTGCTTTCAGTCAATATTATCCATATTCATAAAAACAATTAAAAGCATTTGAAATTAAATAATATCTTTGTTTTATTGAGTTTTGTATGTTACTATTCAGAGCTGATTTTCTTACCAATTAAAAAAAAAAACAACATGATTTGCTTTCCTCAAAGCCTTGTGCTTTTGACTAATATAATCACTAAACTGAATGGTATTGAATTTCTAGAGTTTTCATAAAATTAGTTGGGGGGTTTAATAAATATAAAAATAAAATATTTTTGCCATAACTTTAAAAAAAGAAAACATTTACAATAATTTCCATTATTTGTGAATAGTTTCTGAAAGTTTCATTAACATCCGACAATTATTTTGAAAAAAAAACATGCTAAAATTTTGTTATTTAGTAGTTCCACTGATACAAAGAGAAACAAGGTTTTTTAGTCAAAAGTTAGAATGTTCTAAAAAGAAGGAAAAATAATTCAAAAATACTTTGTTCTTTCCTCTTAATAATAACATAAACATTTAAACAATAAAATTTTGTTTTTGTCAAGTTTGGCATCTTTTTCATCATGCTATACTCTAATTTCTATTTGAAATACACCACAGTATTTTGCTTTCTGAAATTAAAAAAATTAATTGTTTAGCTTTCAGTTGAGGCTAAAAATAAAACTTCAAGAAAGATTATTCAGTTATGAAAATATATTTAAACCTTAGGTATACCAAATTTTTGGAAGTACCTAATATAAAATATTATGTAACATACCCATTTGTGAAAGTATGGTTGACCATACACATTATCTGAAAATAAAAACAGTGACTATTGTAAATTTAAAGTCAACATTCCTAAGATTACCATACAATGTCATTTTCTATATTAAAAAATCATCCAAAAATAAAATATACTTTTCTGAAACTTGATTTGAGGAATATTAGCTGATTTAAAGTATAATTAATGTGATTGGGAAAAATATTATTTAAGTTTAGAATATTTTTTAAATGAAATTAGTTGTTTTTTTTTTTTAACCAACATCACAATGTTTTACATAACTGACATGGCATTGACAGGTTTTGATATATTTATTGTTGTTCTACAGAGAATTTATCTGTAAAACCTCATTTAACAAAATGACCGAAGCACCTTTTTTATGCAACTTTTAACTACTCACCAACCTTAAAATTTAGGAAAATATTCTCTGTAATGTGTTATTGAATTTAAGGCCTTTAGACTTCAAATTTACTACAGTTTTCATTCTCATTATTTGATAATGTCATGTATGTACATATTTATTTACAAAAATGTGCACTTTATACGCACAAAAAATGTTTCAAAATTATTTTAGAATATTAGAGGTAGATGAATTTCAGTAAGCTTTTTCTTTTGTAAATAGTAAATATAATTTTTACTTAATAACAATATCACCTGACCTCTATAAATTAAGATAGAATTTTAAAATGTTTAAAATCTAATGATTTATACTAATTTAAAAAATTTTTTAAAATGAAAACAATTCTTGTAAAAATTCATTGGTCATTGTAAAAGTATTTTCTTAAGATAATAGTGTCCATAATATATCTTATTCATGAAATAATTAAAAGCTTTTCTAATTAAATAGTATCTTCTATTGCATTTTTTATTTTATACTTCTGAACAGATTTTTGGTAACTGGGGACTCTGTTTTACAAAAAGTATTTGAAGATTACAATTCTCCATGTACTTCTGCTTTTATAACTAATATAAACATTAAGCTCTACAGCTTACAGGAATTAGAATTCAGAGTTTTCCTTTGTCTAGACTGCCTACCAACCAAAGCAAAAGTGTCTCCCAAGCCAATTATATGCAAAGTTGAGAAAGATGTATTCATGCCTTTTCCAAGGGAATTAGTGCAATGTGAACAAAACAGACTTGGTCAGAAGTTGAATTTTGCATGCCAATTCCACATTATGCTATCTACCAATGTTGGATTTAGATAAGTGGAGGCTCTTGGCCATTCCGCTTCTGATATCTCTTCCAAAACCTATGATGGATAAAGATGGGTTCATGCCTTTTCCAAGAACTTTAGAGAAAACTGAACAAAATAGACCTGGTCAGAACTTGAACTTTTCATGCCGATTCTACTATTCACTTGAAAAATCTATGCTATCTGTCAGTGCCGGTTTTAGATTAAGAGCGTCTGTAAGCATCTTCTACTTATGGGGCCTCTGTCAAGATCCATAACAATTTCAAAAATATTAGACACCTTGATCAGATCTTCCCATAAATTTTGAGACTGCTAAGTTTCAGACTACTGAGCCAAAAGATAAATCCAGCACTGCTATCTGAAAGTGCAAATATAGATGGTAAAAAGAAATTGATGATTTAAATTCTTCAAGGAGTCCTGTTTTTAACTTTTCAGCAAGTTAATGTATCTAATTTAAAGTTTAATTAATCTGATCTGAAAGAAGTTTTACATCCTCAATTTCTTTTAACTTAACAGGAGTTTGAATTCAGTGTTTTCCTTCATCTAGACTAGCTACCAACCATAGCAAGTGAGTCTTATTATATGCAAGTTGGAGAAAGTTGGATTCATGCCTTTTCCAAGGGCATTTGTACAAAGTGAACAAAACGGACTGGATCAGAATCACGCTTATTCTTCTTTCCACGTTGAAAAATTTATGCTGTCTGCTAGTGCCAAATAAATAGAGTCCCTTAATGAAATTCATAACAAGTTCAAAATATTAGACTGCTTGGCTGGAGTATCTCATCCATTTCAAGGCTGCTAGTCCTAAGTTTGCCAAATCAAAATGTAAATCCATCACTTCTATATGCACAGCCATACTTGACATTATTTACCTTTTAATTTAATTGGATTCCTGTCTTTTTCAAGCGCTGTAGTGTATGTGAATGAAACACTCTGTCAGAATTTGAACTTTTCATTCCTATTCCACATTCCAAGACTTATGCTCTCCATCAATGTCAGATTTAGATAAAGGGATGCTCTAGGCATCTTCCACTTATGGGGTCTGTATCAAGATCAATAACAATTTAAAAAATGTTAGACACCTTGATCAGATCTTCCCGTAAATTTTGAGACGGCTAAGTTTCAGACTACTGAGCCAAAAGATAAATCCAGCACTGCTATCTGAAGGTGCGAATATAGAAGAGGGCAAAATTCCTGTAGACATTTCTTCTCGGTATAATATGAATCATTCTTCATGTAGACCCTGTAGTATTTTTCTTTGATAGGTTGTTGACATATAAGTATAATATGCACCAGGAAATTATTTTTTGCAATTTACTGTTCAAAAACTTTTCAAGGAAAAATACTTCATGTGATTGCTTCATGGAAATACTTTAATCGTGAAATCCTAACCTCATTGAGTTTTACAAATTTATAGACACATCTCTTGTGAAATTGGTGTTTAATTTTTGTCAAACCAAATCTTATAGAAGCACAGATGTGAAAAGTTGTTGGTATATAAATATATTTACAATCACTTTAAAAAATAATGTGGTTGTATAGCATGAATACAAATTGTTCTTATATCAAAATTGTCTTATTAGGACAAAGATTTTTTTTCCTTGATTAGTTAAGTGTTATACATGATACACGACTGGGTGATCATGTTTCTTTCAAGCCATTCCTGTCTAGACAGAAAATTCATGCCGTACTAGGCTTCCATTTCTTTCTGCAGCAGACTGGTTTCCAACCAAGGCTGTATGACCCTGTCTCCCCTGTTATTCAACACATAGCTGTTGGTAAGAAAGGATGAATTCATACCTTTCTCATGGTTATTTGTCCATAAGTGAATGTAACAAACATGGCTCTCTGATTTCTCATTCTGAGCCGACATCCATTACACCACATTGCAGTTTCCTTTATATCAACAGACAAATAATTGACAGATTAATATCACCATCTTGATTTATACATCTTTAATTAATAATATTTAGATTATTCTAATTTACTAATCATAACTGGAAAAGCTTACTACAATTCAAGATCATTATCAAGATCCATAACAATGTCAAAAATATTAGATACTTTGATTTGATCCTCCCATAAATTTTGAGACTACTAAGCTTCAGCCTATCAAGCCAAAATATAAATCTGGTGCTGCTATCAGAAGCGGACAAATATACAAGAGGGCAAAATTTCTCTGAACATTTCTTCGCAATATGAATCATTCTTCATGTAGATCCGGGAGTATTTTTGTTTAAGTTGTTGACATGTAAACTATATGCACCAGAAAGTTATTTTTTTTTTAAATTTTTATTCAAACACTTTTCAAGGAAAAATACTTAATGTGATTACTTCATGGAAATAATTTAATCATAAAATTCTAACCTCATTGAGTCTTAAAAATTTCTAAACATCTCTTGAGAAATTGTGTTTAACTTTTATCAAACCACATCTTATAAAATCCCAGATATTTTTGAAAGTGATTCTATGAAAAGTTGTTGGCATGTAAATATATGCACTATCACTTTGAAAAATATCTCTAGTACTATAGGGTGAATAAAAATTGATCTTATATCAGAATTGTGTTAGGAGGACAAAGAATTTTTCCTTAATTTGTAAAGTGTCATATGTGATACATGATTGGGTGATTATGTCTCTTTCAAGTCATAACTGACTAAGCAGAAAATTTATCCCACACTAGGCTGCCATTTCTTTCTGTGATAGACCAATTGCCAACCAAAGCTGTAGGACTCAATCTGTCCTGGTATTCAACCCATAGCTGAGAGGGGGAGTTTCATTCATACATTTCACAAAGTATTTGCACTTAAGTTATTGGAACAAACTTGGCTCTCCAATTTCTCATTCTAAGCCAACATCTATTACACTACAATGTAATTTCCTTTATATCATATTAATACCACAATCTTGATTTATACATCTGGTGATAGAATAAACATAGTTTATGACATGATATTTTAAATTGATTCTTCATACTTTTTTTTTTAAAGTAAAACAAAAATATTCACTTGGAGTTTATGCTTTAAATCAAATGCTTTTTGTATGATGTCATTGTCTTTTGGCTCATTTCAAGATTCATGCCTAAATGAATGTTCTTTTTATTATATTAAATGGCCTTACTTACATCATAATTTAAATACTGTTGTAGTCATGTATTTTACCAAAACAGTGTTTGGTTAATAGTGGAAAGAAGAATCTCTAACAGAATTGTATATTTTAGAAAATGATTATGTGAAGTTAAGCACCTTTTTATACTATAATTTATAAAATATCTCCAGTTCTACGAGGTTGAGTCAAATTGATTTTATATATCAAAATCTTCTGATTTTAAATAACAAAATCAGTTTCTATTCAAGTTTAATTTTTTTGTGTTGATATCCAATTGACAGCTATCGACAAACTAATAATTACCAGTTTAATACAATCATCTTGATTCCTACAACTTATGGTAAAACAAAAATACTGCATTATATTGTCTCTGTTTAAATATGTTTTATTACTTTTTCTTCACAGATGTTTGGGCTGAACAGAAAATCATGAGGCTCTTAAAAATTGTTATTATTGGGAATTTAAATGAAAGAGAAAATGTCTTGGAACTTTCCATCAAGAAAATTGAAAAAGATGCTGCAATCTTCATGTTAAAGTTGTGTATCAGTATTGTCAAAAGCATTACCGTGAATATGAATTGGCATAAATCTATTTACATTGAAATGAATAGTTTCTCTTCTTTACAGAAAACTTTTACATATAAGTATATATTAGAGTGAAGACAACAATTTTAAATTTGCATATCTAATACTTCAGTTTATTGTGCTGTATGCAAATACACTGGAGAGAAAACATTTTCCTGTGAAATCTGTGGCACTGAACACTCAGACATTTCATATGAAGAACTACATGCAAACACTGGATTGAAACTATATTCTTATGAAGTTTGTGACTCTCCATTTTCACTGACATTTAATTTGAAGTATCATATGAGAAAGCACAGAAACTAGAGAAACTCTATTTTGGTACGGTTCGTGAATTTGCATTTCCCCAGAAGCTGTCATAACCAGACACACACTGGAGAGAAACTATATGACTGTGAAATTTGTAGAACTGCATTTACAATGAATTCTTCTTTAGATGGTCATATGTGGAGTCAAAGTGGAGAGAAACCATATCCTTGTGAAGTGTGTGGATTTGCATTTTCAAGGAAGTCCCATTTGGAGAGTCATATGCGAACACACACTGGAGAGAAACCATATGATTGTAAAATTTGTGGATCTGCATTTCCAATGAAGTGTTCATTGAATGGTCATATGTGGACACACAGAGGGGAGAAACCATATTCCTGTGAAGTTTGTGGTTCTGAATTTGGAAATAAGCCACATTTAAAGCGCCATATGCGAACACACACTCAAGGGAAACCATATTCTTGTGAAGTTTGTGGCTTTGCATTTGCAAATAAGGCCCATCTAGTGCGGCATATGCGGGTACACACTGGAGAGAAACCATATTCTTGTGAAGTTTGTGGATCTGCATTTTCACGTAAGTCACATTTGGAGCGTCATATGCGAACACACACTGGAGAGAAACCATATGCTTGTAAAATTTGTGGATCTGCATTTTCAATCAAGTCTCATTTCAATGATCATATGCGAACACACACTGGAGAGAAACCATATGCATGTGAAGTTTGTGGCTCTGCATTTGCAAGAAAGCCAAGTTTGGAGTGCCATATGAGAACACACACTGGAGAGAAACCATATGCTTGTGAGGTCTGTGGATCTGCATTTGCTGAGAAGTCGTCCTTGAAGTACCATAAGCGAACTCACACTGGAGAGAAACCATACTCTTGTGAAGTTTGTGGATTTGCATTTTCAGTAAGCACAAGTCTTAAGTGCCATATGAGAACACACACTGGAGAGAAACCATATCCTTGTGAAGTTTGTAGCTCTGCATTTTCCCAGAAGTCATCTTTGAAGTACCATATGCAGACACACACAGGAGAGAAACCATATTCTTGTGAAGTTTGTGGCTCTGCATTTGCAAGTAAGACACAATTAGTGAGGCATATGCGAATACACACTGGAGAGAAACCATATTCTTGTGAAGTTTGTGGTTCTTCATTTGCCTACAAGTCATATTTGAAGTACCATTTGCAAACTCACACTGGAGAGAAACCATATTCTTGTGAGGTTTGTCGATCTGCATTTGCCCAGACGTCAACTTTGAAACGTCACATGCTAACGCACAAATGATAGAAAACATATCTATTCACATTTTGTAGCAAAACCAGATTTACTGCATCATTTGCAAATATTCTAAATAGTTCAATTCATTAATAATTTCAAAACCAAAATTCATTCCAATAATTTTTTTCATTAGAAGTATTGATTTTAATCTGTTTACTTGAAATTCAAACTAAAAGACAAGCTTCAAGAAAGATTTTACATTTAAAAAATTTCTTTTTAACTTTAGGTGTAATTTTTCTTTGGAGATAGCGAAACTTATTAAGACATTACAGAAAATCTACCCTGAATTGCAAAATAATGCAATAGAACTAAGACATTGTGTAATTAGCAAAAAAAAAAAAACTTTTATTTTCTTCATCAATAAAATTGAGATTATTCTAATTTACTAATCATAATTGTAAAAGATCACTATAATTCAATGATGACAAATATTTTTAAAAGAATTTAAAATTTTTGTTATGTGTATACAAAAGCAGCTCTCTTGCCACTTAACAACTACTGTCTGTAGAAATATTCATGCTTTTACAAAGGACTTAAATCAGTAAGATGATGCTATCTGCCAATGTTGCATTTAAGTAAATAGATGTTCTGGTCATTTTCACATTTCAGTCCAAGTTGGTCATTTTAGCTAAAGAGCCCGGTCTGCCTTGTTATTTATAGGATTTTGAATTCAGTTTTCCTTCTCCTAGACTGACTACCAACAAAATCAAGAATTTTTCTAGCTAATTATATGGAAGCTGGAGAAAGAAATCCATACCTTTTCCAAAGGCATTTGTGCAAAGTGGATAAAACAGATTTGGTCAGAAGTTGGCCTGCATATGTAAAAGATGAAAGGATTTAATATCTTTGGATATTCTCTGATCTTAAACTTAATGGAATATGATAAAAAAATGGTAAACTTTGAATGGTGACAACTTTTTTTTCTGTTTGAGCTACTAAGATAAATTTGGTACCAGGTTTTGTCAAGCTCTCTATTCATGTATTGAAGGATTTTAAAGATATTGAAAATAAAATCTTAATTTGTAATATCTACTTTTAGTTTGATTTTACTTATTAGCTTATAATTGTCATTTGAGTTAAGTTTGTGTTTCATTCCCATTTACATTTTAAATATACTCTCAATACTTCAGTGCATATATATTAACAGTATATTCTTTTTAACAGGACCAGTGTAATTGTCTTGTGTGCCCCGTACCATATCTCTACCACATCTCAATTTTCATACGGTTGTATTCTTATAAAATACAAATTCTATTCTAACCTAATTATGCACAATAATGGATTATATGCAATAATGGTGGACAATTCAACTGGAAAAATTGAAAAAAATTTTAATGTATCTAAGTACAAATTAAAGACGTCATCATTCCATGTTTAATCAACAATGTTTTGCAATAATTTTTAACATCAATTCAAGATTTTTTTCATTAAAAACCTTAATAATTTAACATGTTCTACATTATGGATAAAAAATAGTTGAATTCTATATAGTGTTTAAACTTTGAATCGTCATAATTTGAACTACTAAGATAAATTTTGTAACCTGTTTTATCAAACTCTCTATTCTTGTATTGAGGGGTTTTAGAGATATTGAAAATAAAATCTTAATTTGGCATATTTACTTTTAGTTAAATTTTACTCATTAGCAATTGTCATTTGAGTTGAAGTGCTTTATTCCGGTTTTCATTTTAAATATTCTCAATACTTAATTGCATATATACTAACACTATATTCTCAGTAACAGAGCCAGTGTGTCTTGTGCACTCCTTACCACATCTAGGATACGGAGCCCATCACTCTACTAAAATACAAATTTTATTGTAACCTAATTATGCACAACAATGGATCATATGGAATACTGTTGAACAATTCAATTAGAAAAATTGAATACAAATTCCTTATATATGAATACAAATTAAAGAAGTCATCATTCCATCTCAACGTTTTTCACCAATTTGTACATTAACTTGAGATTTGTCTTGTTAAAAAGCTGAATAATTTAACACATTAAAGAATCTTATACAGTGTTTATTTCAGCCTTAACAGGAATAAAACAAATTCATGGGTTTAGACAAAAAAGACGTCGAATGATGTCAGGTTGTTAGTCTTTCTCATCTTTTAATAGTCTATTGTGCTTAGTTTAATTTCTAATGTATATAAATGTTGTTAGAAAATACTGGAAACTTAAAAATGCAGGCTGAAAATAAAAGAACGCCTTGTGGCCAGCCACATACAGAAGGTTCTTTGTGTCAAAGGCTAATTAATCTTGTCTGTTTCCCAAATACAAATCTATATGAAATGAAATATGCATGCACAGACACATGAGTAAGAATTCTGCAGTTAATGAACTGAGTCCATTAGAAGCTACCTCCTGGTGCACTGCATTTGGGGATCAACACAAGTAACAGGTTATATTTGGTGCCATGACCACAACATCACAATATTAAAATATAAAAACAGACCCACTCACACAAGTGGTTATAGTTGGTACTGGGAGAAGAGGTTACAAAACCAAGTTTCTCAAATAGCCACAAATTGGCTCCAAACTAAATCCAGATTTGACAATTATATGGGTGTAAACCTCTTTCTCTATTGCTTAAAAAATCACAAAATGTATCTGTTCATGAACTTTATTTTGAGGAATTTTCAGACCATAAGCCTTACCTCTCTTTTTAAAAATTTATGAAAATTAAATTTTCTGCATGTATCTTTTTTTAACTTCATTTATGGTAGGTTTATATCAATTTGAACCTCACACAAACAAAGTTTTACACAGAAACGTTTATTTAAACCATTTTTATGAACCATCTGGCTTCATTATAATAGTTTATCATTTAAAGAATACGTGTTTGTAACTTTCTTCTCGTAATAAATATTTTTGTAAGACACACTTCCTCAAAAGAATGTGTAAGAAACAAACCTAGACTATTGTATTATTTCTTTTATTAACCCTGAAATTATTTTGATATAATTTTACATTTCTATTTTTTATCATTTAAATTTTTTAATGTTTCTATGTATTGTTTTGTTTTATCTCTTTTATTACAAATTATTGTAGATTATGTTAATAGAAGATCTGCCAAGAAAGACGGAATGTCTTGTTCACTCATAAATTTATAAAAATACATGAACAAGAAAATTTAAACACATAATCATGTATTACTACCTGCTCATACTCTGTACCAACAAGAGTGATGCCCTTTGAATGGCTTCAGACCTGAGAGGAATAATACAAAGGCTTGCAGTCCACCATCTTGGTCCCAATCAACTCCTGTTATCTTCCTCTGCATTTATTTAACACCAAAAATGTCGGAATTGATTCAGCTGGTTGGTACTTCTGTCTAGTGCAACACCTTATGTGAATAATAAAGAGGATAGCCGTCCACCATTTTGGTTCCAATCAACATGTGTTATCTTCCTCTTCATTTATGTATCATCAAAACATGGTGTCAGAAGGGATTCAGCTGGCCGCTACTTCCGTTTAGCACAAGAGGTAGAGTTCCCTGCTGTACTTAAGATTTGATTGGATAATCCAAGCCACCATATTCAGTGATAGGCTCTTTGTCAACATCTAATGATCGCTTGATGACTGGAGTGGATTTTATGAATCATGGCATGTAGAATACATGTTCGCTACACCAGCAACTTGTTCTTAGAGTTGATGTTGCAGTGGATCTAATATGGTTTACACTGTCACTGGATCATAGGTTTTAGGTGCCCAACAATTTTTATTGTATTTCAAGATGCAGTTACATATTTTGTCAGTTCTGGTGGCCTGTTTCAGTTCTTTGAAGCATCTTTCGATGGCTGGTAGGGATTCTGTGATGGTGTGTAGAATGATTCTGTTTCTCTTGAAGTCTTTGTCCGGTTTGATTCGGCCATTTCTGGATGTGGCTCTAGACAGGGCATCAACTCTGTATAGTTCTTTGCAGGGGCCAAAGCAGATTCTATACTTGCACCTCATTCAGCTCATCTGTAAACACTGCTTTCTAGATGCCAGCTGATTGTGGTCTTCATTGCCTAGTGGCTTATAATCAGGGTCTATTTTAAAGTCTAACTGTAGTAGTAGTCTGAGAAGCATTCACATAACCATGTAACTTGTTCTTCATTTTTCAATCTGTGCAGAGTGGGTTTCATTCTCTGATATGAAACATATGCAATGAGGTGTGTTTTCATGTCGTACTAATGTTAGAGTAACAGACGAAGCATTTGCAGAAAATATTATTTCCTTTGACGAGCTGTAAACTGATAGTACAGGGGCCGAATAATGCACGTTTGATGGAGCTGAATGCTGTTGCATGAATCACCACAACTGTTGCAAGCTGTGAATATCTTTTCTGTAAATATTTAATGGCTCTTAGTACATTTGTCCCACAAACAATATTGGCGGACACTTGTGAGTCCAGGTAAAAATAATATACCAAACTATGGAATTTAAACCAATACATAATAACAAATATATAAAACTGACATGATACAGAACAAAAAAATGAGAAATGAAATTCAATTTGTGAAGAGTTCAAAGCAACCTTTACTGTGTGTTTGTTGGTACTTGCATGCTGACTGAATGAGACAAGAAAGTCTTGTCATTTCCAATGTCAAAAAGGAAAGAGGAAACAGCTTTCAAATCTCAAGCCCCTGTAATTATCATCAGGTGGTGGTAAATCAGTATCTCACCACCTGTGATTTTTCTTCAGTGAGGTTGTGGGGGCAGTCCAAAATGCTGTCTTTTTTGCACTTTCCTAATGTTTCCAGCACACACCAAATCTTGCACTGGTTTGGTCTTGTCCATCTGGTTAGGAACAAACCTTCCCATTTAGCTTACAATTCCCAGGAATCATCAAGATTCAATTTTGGTAAGTTGGAAACACTAGTAACTCTGCCTTGATCTGGTCAAAGGCTATCAGCACTGAATATGTGCCACAGAATGTTGAGTGACATTTTGGATATCTTACATTTTCTGGGCTTAGCTGTGATGCCAGCTAATATGGATTAAATGTGTTTCTCAACTGTGTGTTGTGCTCGTGTTGTTTGTTGTCATGGACTAATACATCCTGCATATCACCACATCTTGTGTCCCTAGCATCTGCCACATATATTTCTAGCAGATTTCACTGGCTGATGAGATCTCAAATGGGAGGCAGGTAAATTGGTGTATTTTGAACCGGGTGATGAAGGCCATCAGTGTGCATGATGTTGGTGAAAGTGGAATTTGGCAATATTCACTATTGACATCTAAGTTGCTCATAACCTTTAATTTCCCTAGCTGAGCACGTAGCAGATCAGCCATTGGTAGCACATAAAGCTCATATTTCGCACTTGTTTTGTTTGTAGGGTCTACACACATCCTATCCTGACCTTTCCTTGATGTTTGGTACCACTACCTTGGTTTTTCAGCTTTTCTTATAACCCTCTGTTTTTCCATCCTCTAAATAATTGCCTGTATCGCTTTCATAATGATAAAGTTATACAATGTAATGTCTTTTTCTTTTTGTCATTGTCTACATTCACATGGAAACATTTTCCACTCCCCACCTCTATAGTAAATGTTGAAAAAGCATAGAGAATTATGTTTTGACATCCACTTTTCCTGTCTTGATAAATTTGAGATGGTCAATGTAATAAAAAAATAAAAACAATTTTATATTAAATAAAATTAGCCAGAGGTCAGTGTATTATTTTTAGCTTAGCTAGCCACAATCAATAACTCCACTAATCTGTATCTATAAATGGCATTCTGTTAGTGTGTCTGTGTGTTTGTCATCTTGTTACCTCATCCTGAGCAAACCGTTTGTCTGATTGGCACAAAAATTCACACACAGATTGGAAATTTATGGCATTCGTACTTGACGTCTTCAGATTTTTCGATTGTTCCTCCGATTTTGGAAAAAATTGATAAAACTGATAGGGGGTTGAATATTGATTCGAAAAAAATTCATCAGTTTTTCAGTGATAGTTTTCACAAATTACAAGTGATATCCACCAAACTCATGTTGAGCAATGTCCTTACTTATAGTTTTGAGGCGCTGTTCATTGTTTTTAAAAACTGTTACTATCAGTTATTAGAAAAAATTGATAAAATCGATCACTTTGGGACATTCGATTCAAATCCAATGTAGCTGATTTTTGGCTCTGTTTTTCAGAAACTGCAAGGAATTTTCACGAAAATCATGTTGAGCATTAGTTTTATCAACAATTATTAGTTGCAGACCTTTTTCTTCGATATCAGTATCAGTTATCAGAAAAATCGATAACATCATGCCACTTTTGACTTCCAATTCAAATCCAGTTAAACTGATTTTTGGCTATATTTTTCGCAAGTGGCAAAGAATTTTCAGCAAAATTCCTGTTGAGCATAGTATTTACTGACAGTATTGAGGTGCTGACTTTCCTTTTCAATATCAGTTAAAAATCTTTTGACTTCCCATTCAAATCGAGTTTACCTGAATTTGGCGATGTTAGAGTTTGTACTCCAGCAATTGAGCAACCCTAATCAACCACTACTAGCATCACTTTTCCCCATGCTGCCAAAAAGAAAGCTATGAGGGCAAGAAGAGCCCGTGAGTCCCAGGAGCAGACTACAACGCAACTATAACAGGTCGCTCAATGCAGCGCCCTCACGCAGACCTCGCAGTCACAAGAGGAGCGTGCCACCTGCTTGGCTGGGAAAGCTGCCTACAGGGCTTCGTTGCGATCAAGGCTCAAGAATACACAATGGTCGAAAATGAATGCACTGGCTGCAGTAACTGCCTCTACATCTCGGGCTTCCGAGACTCATCATCTAAGGCTTCTTCGTAACGTAAGAAACGCTGCTGCCACTGCGAAATCAAGGGTAATAGAGACACTTAACCGCATGCGTGCCCGTCAATTCAGAGACACTACTGCAACAGTGAGCATTAGGGCTACTGAGACACCACTCCGTAGGTCTGTGTGAAATGCTAGGAATGCTGCCAGGTCGAGGACAGCTGAAAAATTTGACCGCAGGCGCGCCCGTCAATCCAGAGATGCTGTTGCAACAGCTAGGTCGAGGGAGTCCAAGACAGAGCTACAGCAGGCAACCCGCAATGCTGCAGCGAAACAACAAGGGCCCACAGACAAGGGCAAACAAACTTTCAACGGCTGCTACAAACATGGCCGCTGTGCACTTATCTCAAATGCCCCAAGCTTGCTGCATATGCCTTGACGGTGACATTCAGCGCCTTGCGGTCGCCTGTGCTATTACCTGTCCCAGTAGCTCTTTTTGGTCTTTCTTGGCTTTCAATTATGACCCCAGCATTAACTACGCGTGACGACATCAATGTCATCACGCATCCATGACCTGTGTTTGCCAATTCTGCAACGTCCGCAAATGAGCTGGGGAGCCTGCCGGTCTGTGCTGCTCCTCCAGCAAAGTTTGACTGCCACCTTTGCATGAACCACCTACCCTGTTGAGGGGACTAATAGCCAGCTGCCATCCTGACTCCAACAACTTCCTTAAAACAATTAGGCAATAAAACAACTCCTTTCAAATGACCTCATTTGGAGCTCAGGTGGTTCGAGAAGAGGGTTGGATGCCCACTTTCAAAGTACAGGGGCAGGTATACTATCGAATTGGGTCTCTGCTGTCTGAGGAGACCTCTACGCCTAAATTCCTTCAACTGTACTTTATTGCAGACTACAACCTACAGGCCAAAATCTGGATTGGTATTTTGCCGTCGTTGGGAAGAGTTCCTTGCAGGGATGTCATACTACTACTTCAGACCATGCTTCACGAGGTTAACAGCTACATTCTCAGTTTCAAATGTGCTTTGGAAAATGCTCCCTTTCCTTCCTTCAGCGTTCTAATTGACGCCAACAAATGGCCTCATGATGAACACAAACGCCGCTACAATGCTCCTGCATGCAACAAAGTGGCTGCTATTATACATGGGGAGCAAGACCGCACTCGCCATATTGTCCTCAAATCAAGAGGCGGCGCTCTTCGCAGGATTTCAGAGACCCATCGATCATATGACACATTGCAGTACCCTTTACTTTTCCCTTATGGTAACGATGGCTACCACTTCGGCATTCCCCCTCATGCTCCAGCTGGCCAACCTACAATGTCTTCCAAAGCCTTATCGTGCAAGGCCTTCTATTCATACCGTTTCAAGGTTAAGGATGGAGACTTCAACCTGCTTCATAGATGCAAGGAGCTTTTCCACCATTTTGTGGTTGACATGGTCACTAAGATGGAATTGGAGAGGCTTTGTTTTATACGGGATCATCAGAAACAGCTGTGCTCAGACTCCTACGTACACTTACACGACAACCTTCAAAATGAAATCAATCCCTGCGACCTAGGGAAGCTGTGCATTTTGCCCTCTACCTACACTAGGGGGCCATGTTACATGCATGAACACATGCAGGATGCTATGACATAGGCAATATGGGCGGACAGACTTACTTATAACGTTTACCTGCAACCCCAAATGGGTTCAGATAATGCATGGACTCCTACGCGGATAGGATTACACTCACAGACATGACATTACCACCCATATATTCCGCTTAAAACTGGGAAAACTTATGGACTTAATAGTGAAGGGGCGAGTCCTACAGTGAAAATGCAACCACTATTTTACATTGCCAGAATTAAAAATCTTGACCGATTATGAATGGGTGGCAGTCTTCAGGTAAGCACGGAGCAGCAACACAGCAGCCACCTATTGATAGGGGCTACTTGTGAGATGTAAAAAGCCCAAAACATTAGAGAAATCCAAGAACTATTTGGATATGAACTGAGGACCGTTATCACTAATGACAACTTCAGGAATACCATATTAAGCAAATTTTGTTTTGAAATTGTCAACAATACTACCTGAAATTGTTGTCTGTAGATATCTCTGTCCATCTGGAATAATAGTCAGACTAATAAGTATCAGTTCGAATAAATCCATTCCTACCTTCTGCTATGGGTAAGTTAGGTAACTTGGTAAGTCGTAGTTGCTCTGGTGGATATTTCCTTTCTTTCTCACAGATACTGCGCCCTCTTCTCAGCAATTTGTTTTGAAAGGCCTGGCCACCAAACATTGTCCCGTTCTAGTGCTCGGCATTTGACGATACCTTGATATCCTTCGTGTAGGCAATCCAAGATGTCTTTTTGGAGGTCTGCAGGAATGATGAGTCGGCTCTGATTTAGTAAGAGTCCCTGATAAACTGTGAGATATTGCCTTACAAACCAGTAGGGTCTCAGTTCAGGATCTTGTCTTGCTGCTTCAGGCCAGTGATCCATCTTGTATTAGTTGATGACTTGGCTGCTGATTTTGTCAGTGTTTTGTTTCTGCCTGATTTCCTCCAGCTGTTTGTCACCCATGGGGGAACAGATGAACATGTCTGTCTCTGTCTCCTGCAGGAACACTTGTTTCATTGGTACACTGCCAGGAGCCCTAGATAGGGTGTCTGCTATAATGAAATTTTTCCCTGCAATGTGTGTAATCTTGTAGGTGGATTTGATTAGGTGCATACGTAAACACTGGATTCTGGGAGTCAATCCATTGAGATATTTAGTCTTAGAGGCTTGTGATCTGTTTCTATCAAGAACTTTGGTAGTCCTATCAAGAAATCAACAAACCTTTCACAGCACCATGTGACTGCTAATGCTTCGTTCTCGATCTATGCATATCTCTGTTGTTTCAGTAAGAGATCTGAATGCATAGAATACAGGTTTCCAGTCAGCATCTTCCTTCTGAAGAAGCACTCTAACCATAATAAGATGATAGAATCTGCTGAGACCTTTGTTGGCTTGTCAGCACTGTAATATATCAGTACTGGTGCAGAGCCCAGATTTTATTTCACAGTCTTGAATGCTGTTACTCTGAGGCTGGTCCCATATCCAAGAGTTTTTTTTTTTATTAGATCCGATGGTTTGGTCGTTTCTGCTAAATTATCAGCAAATTTTCCCACATGATTTGCCATGCCAAGTAACCTTCTTAGCTCAGATACATTTTGTGGTCTGGTCGACTCTTTTATTGCTTTTACCTTCTCACGATCTGCTCAGATTCCTTCTTTGGGGAATATGTGTGCAAGAAATTTCACTTCACTAGTAGGGAACTGGCACTTTTCACTTAGTGTCACCCCTGCTGCTTTCATTGTTTGTAGTGCCATTTGTACCCTCTGCTCATGCTCTTTCTGTGTTCTTCCACTGACCAGGATATCATCGATGTGACAAATGACCTCTGGTATTCCAGATACGATGTGCATGATTTCTTTGTGGAAAATTTCTTGTCCGGAGCTTATTCCATACGGTGTGATGAAAGTCATAAATTCTTGTGAGTCTTCATGTAAAACTATTTGATGGAAACCACTGTTGCAATCAAGTTTAGTAAACACCATGGCTCTGTCAAGTTCAGCAAGAAGTTGGTCAGTTGAGAGAAGTGGAAAATTTTCCCATTTCACACTTTGTAGTCAACACAAAGTCTGATTCATCCATCTCTTTTTTTCAGGACTGCTACAATGGGGGGCATATCAGTCTGTTGGCGACTTCACTGGGTGGGTAATTCTCTCTTTCTCTAATCATTTTAACTCCTCATGGACTTTGTTCTTCATGGGAAGTGGTAGACGTCTAGGGGCGGCGATTAAGAAAGGTTGTGCTGTCTTGTCCAAATGAATCTTGTAAATATGCCTTGATTTCCCTCAGCCTCTGAACACACTGGGGAAGTCTTTTTTGTATTGGTGACCATCACTCTTTATTGTATTAATATTACTTAATAAATTTAGAGCTTTGAATTCTAGTCAACCCAATAATGGTTCTGCTAAGTCTTTCACAACATACAGTTCCTGTTGCGAAATTGTTTCCCTATAACTCAGTGTGGCATCTACACACCCGAGGACTTTTATTTTGTGTCGACCTGGTCCATATAACCTTTTGTTTGTGGATTTTATTATGGGAGAATTCTTCCTGAAGAAATGTTCTGGTCACATCTACACCGGTATCAAGTTGACCATTTTGCTGCAGACTTTAATGGTGACTTCTGTCTTCTCTTGTCATTCAAGCTTATTGTCTTCACTTACTGCATTTATTTTTTTCAGTGCCGCAGAACCTAAGAAATAGTGTTGTTCTTCCTCTTCAACTCCCCTAACTCTTGATTTGTTCTTACAAACAATTGTGTAGTGTCCTACTTTGGAACACTGTCTGCATCTTGTTGCTGAGGCGGAGCAGTCATCTCTGCTATTAAATGTGGACATTCCACACCACATGCACTTTTTCTCAGGTATCTTCTTTTTATGTTGATATTTTTATAATTTGATTTTGTGACACAGTTTAATTGTGGATCTTTTGCATTCACAGTTGAGGAGATTGATTTCATTTGGTGTTTAGATAAGACATGAGCTCTACCTATCTGTAGGCATTTGTTGAGGGGTAGCGTTTTGTCTGCTAAAAAAAATCTCTGTTAATGCATCGTCTTCAACACCCACAATGACTTGATCCCTAATGAGTCTGTCTTTAATTGTCCAAAGTTGCAGATTTTTGCACGTAGGTGCAAAACAGCTATATAGGTCTCTATGTTCTCAAAATGTTCTTGTTTCCAAAGGTGGAACTGATAAGACTGATAAGCTTCATGTGTCTCACCAAGGAACATTCTTTGAATTTGTTGATCACCTCATCTAGTGCTGTTTTTGGTAAATAATCATCAAACTGTATTTCCTAATAATTGTCAGAACATTCCTGACCAATAGTTGCTAGAAATACAGATGTTTGATATTCTGCATCAACATCATTTGAGAATCAACTGACGACTGAATAATTTAATCTATCTTAATAAACACTGAACATTATAGTACAGTATATATATATATATATATATATATATATATATATATATATTGTGCAATGGTCAGTTTCACCCAGCACCTGCTGCTTTCATCGTGCATGAAACACAAGATTTGTAATACAGATGAGGAAAAGAAATGTATATTGACAGAAATAAAATACATGTATTTGCATGAATGAGAAACATAATGGTGAAAAAATTGAAATCAAAAAGGAAGTTTTTTCTTAAATAATTCTTACTGTAATGAAGCAGGATAAACTACATTTTTTGTTTTTATTTGGAGCAAGTATAAATAAATTCCTTCCATCTCCAACTCTTGAACATGCAACATATAATTGACCATGAGAAAAGTAGGGTTGCATAAGGTGAAGTCCAGTAACTTTCATTGACTGACCCTGTGACTTATTAATAGTCATTACAAAACTTACTCTGACTGAGAATTGCAATCGTTTAAGCTCAAAAGGCATATCTGTTGGAATCAATGAAATTCTTGGAATCAATGCAGTCTCTCCTTTCCCTTGACCAGTTATAATAAAAGCTTCCAATAAGTGAGGTAACATTTTCTTCATAATAAGACGTGTACCATTGCATAACTTTGGAGGATCAAGATTTCTTGGCAGCATTAATGGTACTCCTTGTTTTAATAACAACTTGTGTGATGGTATTTCTGGAAGATCTAAAGAATTCAGAAATTCAATAGGGAAGTTAACTGCTTCATCTGGATCTACTGTTGTATCATGGGATAGGTATGTCCTTTCTTCTGTTGGGATATCTTGCAGAATCTTCTGATTGATGATCTGTACTGTTTAATTTCTGGGAGCCAAAATTGCTCTCTCACACAACCAATCTATATTCTACAAGTTATCTGCTATATTGAGGTATGCTTTAAAAATTAATTCTTCAGTGCTCTTGACCAGAGTGCCGAAACCTTCAGGAAAGCTGATTTGTCCATCTTGATCACGTGACATTTCTCCATTTCCAATTTTTAAAAGGAGGTCACTAAATTTCTTTACTGTCCTATCACCATTGAGTTCCACTCTCATATTAGAGGTCAAAAAGTGTCTTTCAATATGATCCCACAGATAAGAACCTTTTCAGGCAGGCATGACATTCATCTGCAGCTGTTCCTCATTTGACAACAGGGAGTGTTTGTCGGAAATCTCCAGATAGCAGAATTGTTATTCCTCTCATGAGTCTATTATCAGTGTTTTGGCTAAACCCTCAAATGCACCATTGTGAGCCATAGTGCACTCATCCCAGGCTATGAAACCAGTCACCTGAAGTAGCTTGGCTAAGTTTGTACCTCTATGTTGCACACTGGATTTTCATTATAGACCAAGTCTAATGACAGTTTAAATGTTGAGTGAGCAGTTCTTCCATCAGTAAACAAAGTAGCTGCTATTCCAGATGATGCTACAGCTAAAGCCACTGTTCTTTGCAGCCTAACTGAAGACAAAAGAAGATTAGTTAGGAACGTTTTGCCAGTACATCCAAGAGCACCCAAAAAGAAAATTCCTCCAGCAGAATTGTTGAGCCTTAACATAATCTCATTGTAGATGACTCTCTTGTCATTTGTAAGAAGAGGTATTAGTCTGTATTTGATGGATCAGCTCTTCATGGTTGTATCCAATCTCTCTCGTGATTTCTCTATTTAAGGGATCAGAATCTCTGTTTGGTTTGGGAAGTCGGAAATGGGACAGTCCTTTTTGTGTCACATTTAGTACCTTATCTTCTGTTTCACAAATCCTCAGGTTTGTTTATATGGCTAGTCCTGGATAAACCAGTTGCATATGATGAAGAATGTCTTCACTCATAGCTTCTTGGTGCTTCACCCACAGATCCATTGGATTTGAAATTTGACAGGTAGCAATCATAAATAAGAGATCCCTTATTTACATTGGTGATTGCTTTTTGTAAAGTTTGATCTCAATGTTCATCACTTTCTGTAAGGCCAAGTTGAATGCATGTCTGTCTGTATGTCTCAAGGATATTTCCATTGGTTGTTTTCAAATTGTGAAATTATCTTGGACACAAATTTTTGAATGTACTGTATAAACCTGACCAAGTACATCGCTTCAGCTGGATGAGGTTCTCCTCGCTTTCTTCTGTGAAATTTTCCAGATTTGAATGTGTAATATTTAAACACTTCAGGATAGAGAATTGTTTTGGCGAAATCATCTACATTGCATAGGTTAAAGAATGTCATTAGGGTAGTGTTTTTTGAGTTTCAATCAATTCCTGAAGAGATAATTATAACTGTTACTCTTTATCATAATTCTGTATGCATAGAAGTCCATGGCTGATATTTTTTGTTTGTGGCTAATCCAGTGTTCAAATGTCTTTGCCTGAAGAGAAAATGGTTTCCCTCTGTTCCTTGCCAAAAGATGAGTGGATATTATAAGCTCTGTGAGTTTCTGCAACTTTTTGAAGACTTCCATCTTGTCTTCGGACAACGACATCCCTTTTATCACATTCTTGGTCAACCATTAGGATAGCTACTTCATTGGTACATGGTGTATTGAACCTCCTCTGGTGCTCACCAGAAGGCGTTTTGTCAGCTCTAATCCCAATTCTGAAATTTCCAGGTCAGGCTCTTTCCATAGCTGATTTGAAATTACTAACATAAACATTGTGCTCATGCAAAAACTCTTTAAAAGTCAATATAATGTCAAACTTCGGTTTATCAAACATATTTCTTCTGGTCTGTGCTTTTACTTGGTAGTCCTCTATGAAGGAGATTTGAAGAAATTGGTGTGACTAATTAGATAATGGTAGAAGAGAACCAATCCTGAGGCGAAACTGGCCCTCAACTCTGAAAGTTGATTTCCATCCTGGAAGTGTTGCATCTTTTGCTTCAAATGAGGTCATAGCAAAGCAATTATTGTAGGCCTTAATGTGCTGAAGAAAATCTCTTGATTCTTGAGAAATCCCATTCAGGAGAGAGAAAAGTGGCTCAGGGGGTATTGGAAATTCTGCTAGTTGAATCTTTCCTTTCTTACAACACATATAAGATTCATCCTTGAATCTTACAGCATTGTAGTAATGGCACTGGATATCTATTGATCCAAGCGACACCTTTTGATGAGTTGCATAATCAGTATTGCGATTTGCAATTGTATTGGAATGCAGCTTTGTGGAAGTTAACAAGATGTAGCTGTTGTACAATAGCATATCTTATTGAATCTAAACCCATCCTGTTGCTGTCTTGTAATGGAGTCTCAGGAGCTTGTGATACTCTCATCCGGAGATCATGAAGGGATTTTCTTTTGGGAGCTTGCTGAACACTTTCATCACTGAGGATTAACAGAAATATTTAACAGAATATTTCCATGATTTTCACCATTGAAGAAAACAAAAAGAAAAAGTAATTAACACCAGTACACTTCTTTCATGTTGTATGTATTATTTTGTTTAAATAATAACCATTTTATGCATAATGTAGTTGTGTGGGAATCACTTACATGTGCCACACCTCCGCTTTCTTTAATATCATTGGTTAATAAATACATGATACTTATTATAGGACAATTTAACCATCGCAGGTAATTCAAATCTTTCTCTAAAATCACGGATTGGTCCATTTCCTGACCAATCGCGTATTTTATTATCTTTTCTATACTTTTGGCGCCAAGCCATCCGGAGCCTAAAACTTGTTATATAAAGACTCTCGCTGTTTGCCAGCGGGAGTAGCAGTTCTATTCTTGGAAGATAAGGCACGGCGCTATATTGACATTTTAATTCTTAATTATTACTAATTCAAGTAATCATACTAAATCTGGTTGATATCACTCATGAACATTACATCTTTCTACACTGATAAAACACTGTGGAACTATTCTTTATTTAGCTAAGACTTCAATTGAACTTTGTAGTTAAATTACATTCAATTTTGTATTCAACATTTATTAGCTAAAATTACCCTTTTTATTAATGGAAAAAGGGAAGCAACTTTCTTTATACTTATTGTTGAAATTTGTATACCATTGTTAATACAATATTATTAATGTTCACTGAGCTTGATTATTTTTCTCTCGTGTATTGTTGTTCATAAATTAATGTAGGGTGTTGTTTTACAAGAACACAGCCTTCTTTGATATTGATTATATCATGGTGACCCTAGCCAACATACTACACTCCTACAGTTGTAATCATGGAAAATGAATAAAATAAAATTTTTACGGATAGTTTGTTTCATATGGAAAATATACAAAATTTGTATATAATGTAAAAATAAATTTGTTTATAATTTTTGTTTAAAAAGATCGAAAAAATTTTATATGTCTAAAATTGCAAGTATCTTGTTAAAAAGTAAACATTAATTTGATATTGTAAAATATCGCAGTAATTATTTCAAACCTTTTAATATTTTTTTTAATTACATTTGCTACCAAAAAAACCTGCAGGTATTTGTCAAAAAGAAAAAAGTAAATAAATGCATGTTCTCTTTTTACAACAGAGATTTGCAAAAACATTGGCAGACTTAGAATATTTTTAAACCAAAGTTGTCATACGAATTACAGCTCTTTCAAAGTATTTTCACAGATATAATAAAAGAAAACACATGCCAAAAAACAAAAAAGGTTTTTGTTTGAAGTAAGTCCAGTGGAAATTAATATCAAGAAGAAAAAATAGATATTAGACATTTAACTTATAATAATTGTGAATGAATTTCTAATTAAAATCAAAAGAACAGGACAATCGTTTCATAGGAGGTATTTTAAGCAGTGTATGCAAATTAGTCATTAGCTTATTTGTGTTAAGACATTTTAAAAATAAATAAATTAAAAAGGAAGCATTTTTATATTTCCTTTCGGGGGGGGGCAGATACGTTTGTGTATGAAATATTGTTTGCTTTTTTATACTTGTTCTACTTACTCAGAAAAGTCCATTTTGGTAGAATGTAGTTTGTCAAATTTCCTTACTGTAACTTCTGTAAAAAAGCAGCTAATTATGGATGCTAGATATATGAACTGAAGTTTACCTTGGAAAAATTAGTTGTTCATCTTTGGAATTAATGTTCACTGTTTATGAAATGTTGTGGATGTTCAATATATTTGTTCAAAGAATATGACTGTAAAGACAGAAGAAATTAATTGGTCAGATGTGGAGACAGGCTTGTTATAGTTAAAGGAAAGTTTTAAAAACAGATGCCAACTTGTTGAAGGCCAAGTAAAATACAAATTTCAAACACTTTTCTGCACTATATAAGATAATATTTCTAAACAGAACTATTTTTTTATCTGAAAATCAAAATTGTTGAATAAGAGAAGAGAAATGAAGGATAGTTTATTAAGTATACTTTTTAAAATCAATATGTAAATTAGTTAAACCTGAAAAGTGATATCGCCTAGAAGTAGATAATCTATAATACAGATATTGAGCTTTTAGTGTGCAAATTACTATAGAGTTGGGTTTTTTAATCCAACAATTCATGGGAGAATTGTGCTCCAATTTCACACACACACACACACATAAATGTATGTATAAGAGAGGAAATGAAAAGACATTTATCAACTGACTGCAATCCCAGAATTACAAAAAAGATTCCCTACCTTCTTTTCACCACTGTTGTTATTAGGTTATGGGTTGTCACTTGAAGTTGAGATGGTGTTGTGTTTTTGAATTCATTGAGAAAATGAATAAATGAGAGTGAAACAAAATGAAAGAAATTCCTTATTCTATCAAGAACTTATTTGTGTAGAGAAAATTTGAAAGAATCTTTTCAAGATCCATTGTAAAGAATGAAGGAAAAGTTGGACGTACTCTGTTGGTGAATTAAAGAGTGAGTGAGATGTATTGTTTATGTCATATTTGTCTATTGAATAGGGTGCTAATTTTAGTGTCCTATCCAAATCTCAGTCCAAAGTGAAAAAAAGACAGCCTACTGGGGTTCACAGCAAGTATGCTCCAAGTTTTTTTGTTGTATGCATGCTCAAAAGCCGTAAAAGTGGTTTTCTGCTGCCAGTAGGGTTATCAACACATGCATGTCTAGTGAAAAGGCTTAACATTGCAAATAATAACAACTGTCTGATACTGAACATTGGACAGTGAAGAAAAAAAGGATTTAACTTAAGTGAGTGTATGTTTAAATTTTCTGTACAAATTGAAAAGGAAGTACTTATTTTTCTAATTTCTACATTATTCAATTTTTATTATGAAAAAATCTCAGCAAACTTGGATGTTTGTGCCCACAAAAAATATGACAAAAAGAGAGTTTTTCCATTGACACTGCTATTAACGTCACTCTCCAGCAATATGTTTGTAGAAAGCAATGATTAAGAAAGGTAATAAAAGGATCTAATAAATAAACAGAAAAATAAATAGAACAAAGAAAATGTATAAATTCAGTTGTTAAAATAATAGTTATGTCAATGGATAAACTGCCCTTTTGACACTGTTTTTTGTGGGCACGAAGATCCAAGTTTACCAAAATGTCATGTTACCCTTAAAAATTGCTGTTTGCTGATTTATGAAAGATGGAATGATTATTTATTCTGTATTTAAATACAAAATTGTGGCACATGGCTAAAGGGGAAGTAGGGAAAGGCTGGTATTCAGCAACTATCCTGGACCTTAGTTAATCACAATCAAGACCCATTCATTCAGTACAATATACTCAATTACCACAGAGTCACTTTGGCTCCCCTCCTCAGCCCATCACAAAAGATGGAATAATCCATAATGTTGTGCATCTAATTTGTATTGAGAGATATTAATTTTTTTAATTGAATTGTTTTACTAATATAAGACAATACGATCTAAATGTTCACCTAAGGGTTTATTGAATATAACCAACAGGTTATGTTGGCCGCGGGTGGTGACCCGTGATGCCTGGGGATGGGGTCCTGGTGGTTGAGCAGGTCATGACCCAAGTATAAAGTGGTCCCGACCCTGCAGCACCCCACTTTGGCCCTTATCTGGGCTAGACGGCGGTCAGAGAGGCCCAATCCGATCAATCGGATGGTCATGTCATGCCGCATCACATCTAACCCATCCCAAAACAACTGCAACTTACAATTAACTTTCCCACCCAAACCCTACACTAAATATACTAACACCTTACCCCTAAAATGTGATGGAAAGCGGTGGCTAAGGGTCAATCAGTAGAAAAAAAAATTTAAACAATGATGTTTCCAGTATACGTTTTTGAAACAATGATGTTACCAGCTATACGTTTTTTGATATAAATGCTGGATCTGGCATTAAATAACCCATAGTGGTTGATATGCCATAAAACCCCAAACAAACAAACAAACCAACAGGTTATATAACAGTATAAGTATAAAAGCTATTATTATTACCATCAGTTTTAAAATTAATTTATTAATATTAGACAGATGTTTAAAATTGAACAAAATTAAAAAACAATAAACTCCCAACAAAATTTACAAGGCTTTTACAGTACACTTGAAAACCATTTTGAATGATGAAATTAATAGCCGAATTATTTTTTATTAATTTTTTTCTAAACCATTGTAAAATAAAAATACAGTGTGACCCGGATATAAGAGAGATTTTCTCTGCTCCCAAATTAGAGCCTGTGTTAATGTATATAAAATAGACCAAACCCGGATATAAGAGTAACCCGGATATAAGAGACTTCTTCTCCGTCCCGACAACTCTCTTATATCCGGGTTACACTGTAGTCGAAAACATTTTAATTTTTTGTGATGAAGAAACGCATACATAGCACAATTGATAATGTCTTCCAATTTTTTTACTCCACTGGTATTCATTTTTTAAATTTTTTTGCCCATATTACTGGCGACAATGTCAGGCATATTTACCCAGCCTCCCCGCCTAAAGCAGGGCGTGACACAAGGTCGTCTTAAAGTAAGGAGCGTCATAAAGAAGAAACTTCATGTGTAGAATAACTTTACTTTTTACTTTTTTTATGTCTAGAAATCTAAGCTAATTAAACACAAGGAACCAAATCTTATCAAACACCGTTTACCTTTTTTTGTTTTTATTATGCGAAATATTTTCACAACAGTAATTTTCCGTTTGTATGATGTTTTTCCGTTGAATTCTTTCTTTGTTTTTCATTTTAACTTTGACATTATTACATAAACTAAACGAACAATACAAAAGTTTGATAGGTTTACAGATAAATCCCAACAAAATCATTTGAGGGCAAAGAAATCATCCCGTTTTGTTTTTCTCAAATGTTCTGGCCTGAAAGGTACGTGGAATCATATTTTGACAAAAAACGAAATCATTGTTTCCTTGACATGTCTCACATTTTTTACCACTTTTTATTCGATGTTTGTTAGTGTTTTAATGTTTAAAAAAAAAAATGAAAATAAATTTCGTTCTGCTTTTTTTGCCATGGCAGAAAGAAATACTTTATTTTTGACATAAACTCGGACATCCCCAGAAACGCGATACTTCGGTTTTAAAAAAATGAAAAAGTGGAGATACCTAAAAACGTAAATCATCAATTTTTTTTTTTTTTTCGATTAATAATGAATTTTTTACAAGAATTGTTTTATTTTTTTAATTATAAATCTTTCAAAATTCTGCATTACTTTTTTCATCAAGTCAGGTGATATTGTTAATAAGTGAAAAAGGAAAAGTATATTTACTAATCAAAAATTGAAAAGCTTAATACAAATCAGTTTGCACCAAGATTACTAAAATAATTTTAGATTTTTTATTTTTATAAAAATAAAATATTACGTAACGTGCCCATTTATAAAAGTATGGTCGATCATACACGACATTATCAGAAAATAAGTGTGATGACTATAGTAAATTTAAAAAGCCAACATTCCTGAGATTGCATTTGGAAGATTTGTTAATAAACATAGCATTGAATGCTATGTTTATTAACAAATCTTCCAAAAATAAAATATACATGACTGAAACTTTATTTGAGGAACATTAGCTGATTTAAAAGTATAATCTGAAGTTTAAAATAACACAGTAAAAAAACAGTAGTTGTTTTTTTTTAACTGACATATTTTTGTTTGCGTAATTGCATGTTTTTTGTTTTGTTTTTTGCATGTTTTGCATAATCGACAAGGTATTGACAGAATGATGGTTGTTCTACGGAGAATTTATGTAAAACCTCATTAAAGAAAATGACGTGAGCGCCTTTAACTTAGAAGTACTCAGCAATCATAAAAATTTAGAAAAATATTCTCTGTAATCTAATGTGCTACTGAATTTAAGGTATTTAGGCTTTAAATTTATTACAGTCATCACTCTTATTCTTTGATAATATCATTTATGTGTATGTATTTACAAAAATGTGCACTTTTATACACACACAAAATTCTTTTAAAATATTGGAGATCAATGAATTTTACTAAGCTTTTTCTTTTGTGATAGTATATAGTTTTTACTTAGCCTTTACCATGCTGAAGGCGAAAATTGTCTCCCTTGAAAAATTCTCTCCCTTTACTGCTCTAGGCGCATTCTGTCACCTTGTGATGGTTGCTATAAATAAACACCTGTCAACTGTTATTTCCCGTATTTTAAGCTGGAAATCACCTACTACTCATTTGGGATGAGGCTAAACTTCCATTTTCCGATGCCATTTTGAATTCTTCTAGACTCTACACTAGGTGTAATATCGATTTAAACCCACGTTAATTTTTTCACGATTTTTACATTAAATGGCCTTACTTACATAATACTTTCCATACTGTTGTAGTCATGTATTTTACCGAAACAGTATTTGGTTAAAAGTGGAAACAATAATCTCTAAAAGAATTATATATGTTAGAAAATAATTATGTGAAAGTAAACAACTTTTCATACTATATTGAATTAAAAAAATATTTCTGGTTCTATGGACTTGATTCAAATTGATTTTATATATCAGAATTTTCTGATTTTAAATAAGAAAATCAGGTTCTATGCAAGTTTAATTTTTTGTGTTGATATCCAGTTGACATCTATCAGTGAACTAATAATTAACGGTTTAATACAATCACCTTGATTCCTACAAATTATGTTAAAACAAAAATACTGCATTATATTGTCTCTGTTAAAATATGTTTTATTACTTTTTCTTCACAGATGTTTGGGCTGAACAGAAAGTCATGAGGCTCTTAAAAACTGTTATTACTTCAAAATTAAATGAAAGAGAAAAAGTTTTGGAAAAGTTGAAAAACATGCTGCAATCTTCATGTAAAATTTGTGTATCTGTATTATCAAAAGCATTACAGTGAATATTAATTGGCATAAATCCATGTTGATTGAAATGAGTAGTTTCCCTTTTTTTACAAAAAGCTGTTACATATAAGTAAATATTAGAGTGAAGACAACAATTTTAATTTTCCATATTCTAATAATTTATTTTTCTATATGCAAACACACTGTAAAATCTCTGGCATCACACACACTCAGACATTTCACATGAAGAACCACATGCAAACACTGACTGGAGAGAAACTATATTTTTATGAAGTTTGTGACTTTGCATTTTCACTGACATCCAAATTAAAGTGTCGTATGCAAAAAGACAGACGCTAGAGAAACCGTATTTTGATAGTTTGTGGATTTGGATTTTCACAGAAGTCATCTTTGAAATGCCATAAGCAGACACACACTAGAGAGAAACCATATGCTTGTGAAATTTGTAGATCTTCATTTATAATGAATTCTTCTGTGGATGGTCAGATGTGTAGTCAAAGAGAGAAGCCATATTCATGTGAAGTTTGTGGATCTGCATTTTCAAGGAAGTCCCATTTGGAACGCCATATGCGAACACATACTGGAGAGAAACCATATGACTGTAAAGTCTGTGGATCTGCATTTTCAATGAAGTGTTCATTGAATAGTCATATGCGGACACACACAGGAGAGAAACCATATTCTTGTGAAGTTTGTGGCTCTGAATTTGGAAATAAGCCACATTTGAAGCGCCATATGCGAACACACACTGGAGAGAAACCATATTCTTGTGAAGTCTGTGGCTTTGCATCTGCAAATCAGTCCCATTTGGTACGGCATATGCGAATACACACTGGAGAGAAACCATATTCTTGTGAAGTTTGTGGCTTTGCATTTTCAGCAAGCACAAATCTTAAGTGCCATATGCGAACACACACTCAAGAGAAACCGTATTCTTGTACAGTTTGTGGATCTGCATTTTCACGAAAATCCCATTTGGAGCGACATATGCGAACACACACTGGAGAGAAACCATATTCCTGTAAAATATGTGGATCTGCATTTTCAATCAAATCTCATTTTAATGATCATATGCGGACACACACTGGAGAGAAACCATATGCTTGTGAAGTTTGCGGCTCTGCATTTGCAAGGAAGCCACATTTGGAGTGTCATATGAGAACACACACTGGAGAGAAACCATATTCTTGTGAAGTTTGTGGCTCTGCGTTTGCCGAGAAATCATCTTTGAAGTACCATAAGCGAACTCACACTGGAGAGAAACCATATTCTTGTGAAGTTTGTGGATTTGCATTTTCAGTAAGCACAAGTCTTAAGTGCCATATGCGAACACACACTGGAGAGAAACCATATCCTTGTGAAGTTTGTAGCTCTGCATTTTCCCGGAAGTCATCTTTGAAGTACCATATGCAAACACACACAGGAGAGAAACCATATTCTTGTGAAGTTTGTGGCTCTGCATTTGCAAGTAAGACACAATTGGTGCGGCATATGCGAATACACACTGGAGAGAAACCATATTCTTGTGAAGTTTGTGGATCTGCCTTTGCCCATAAGTCATATTTGAAATACCATATGCAAACACACACTGGAGAGAAACCATATTCTTGTGAGGTTTGTCAAACTGCATTTGCCCAGACATCAACTTTGAAGCGACACATGCTAACACACAGATGATAGAAAACATATCTATTCACATTTTGAACACCTGCATTTGTAGCAAAACCAGATTTACTGCATCATTTGCAAATATTTTAAATAGTTCAATTTATTAGTGACTTCAAAACCAAAATTCATTCCAATAAATTTTCTCATTGGAAATATTAATTTTAATCTTTTTGCTTAAAATTAAAACTGAAATAAAAGCTCTTTAACCTTCGGTATAATTTTTCTATGGGCATAGCTAGATTTATTAGGACATTTCCACAGAGAACATAAATCATGAAAGCTACAAAAAATCTATGCTGAATTGCAAAATAATGCAATAAAACTCAGACATTGTGTAATTAGAAAATAAAGCTTTTAATTTCTTTTATAATAAAATTGAGACTATTCTAATTTTCTACTCATAATTGTAAAAGCTCACTATAATTCAATGATAACAAATATTTTTAAAAGAACTTTTAATTTTTTTATGCGCACACGAAAGAGACTCCCTACTTATTTAACTATCTGGAGAAAGATTCACACTTTTACAAAGGCTTTAATCAATAACAAGATGCTAACTGCCAATGTTGGATTTAGATAAAGAGAGGTTCTGTTCATTTCTACATGTTAAGCTTCCTTTTCAAGATCTGTGATGGTATCAAGAATATTATACACCTTAGTTGGCAACTTCAGGCTGTGTTTGCCTTTTCAGACCAACTGGTGTGTCAAGGCTGCTTTTAGTTAGATTTATTAGAAAATTATTATTTGGGTTATATTTGTCTGTTTAGTTCCATTTTTCATTTTAAATAAGTTCTCAATACTTCAATGCATATATACTAACACTATATTCTCATTAACTGGAAATGTGGTATGGGTTGCAAGTATCTTGTGCAACCCATACCCATCTATGATATAGAGCTCTCCACTCTATTACATCTCAACTTCCATAAGGTAGTATTCATATAAAATACAAATTTTATTGTAACCTAATTATGCACAATAATGGATCATATGCCATGTTGATGAACAATTCAACCAGAAAAATTGAAAATAAATTCAATGTACGTAAATAGAAATTAAAGTTACATCATCATTCCACCTTAAATCGACAATGTTTTGCAGAAATTTTTAACATCAACTTGAGATTTTCATGTTTAAAAGCTGAATAATTTAACACATTAAAATAAGACCCCGAATGACATCAGAATCTTAGTATTTTTCATCCTTTAATAGTCTGTTGTATTTACTTTAATTTTTAATGTATATGAATATTGGAAACTTAAAAATGCAGGCCAAAACTAATTTTACTTTACATACAGAAGGTTCTTTGTTTCAAAGGCTAATTAATCTTGTCTGTTTCCCAAATAGAAATCTATATAAAATGAAATATGCATGCACACACACATGAGCAGGAATTCTGCAGTTAATGAACTGAGTCCATTAGAAGCTACCTCCTGGTGCACTGCATTTGGGGATCAACACAAGTAACAGGTTATATTTGGTGCCATGACCACAACATCACAAAATTAAAATATAAAAACAGACCCACTCACACGAGTGGTTATAGTTGGTACTGGGAAAAGAGGTTACAAACCCGGTTTCTCAAATAGCCACAAATTCTCTCGAAACTAAATCCAGATTTGACAATTATATGGGTGTAAACCTCTTTCTCTATTGCTTAAAAAATCACAAAATGTATCTTTTTAAAACATGCCCGTTCATGAACTTTATTTGGGGGGATTTTCAGACCATAAGTCTTGCTTCTCTTTTTAAAAATTTATGAAAATTGAATTTACTGGATTTTTTTTTTTGTTTTTAACTTTAGACTTCATTTATGGTATATTTATATCTATTTGAACCTCATACAAACAAAGTTTTACACAGAAAAGTTTATTTAAACCATTTTTATGAACCATCTGGCTTCATTATAATAGTTTGTTTATAATTTAAAGAATATGTGACTGTAACTTTCTTCTCTTAATAAATGTTTTTGTAAAGGACACCTCCTCAAAAGAATGTGTAAGAAACAAACCTAGACTATTGTATTATTTCTTTTATTAACCCTTTAATTATTTTATATAATTTTACATTTCTTTTTTTATCATCATATAAATTTTTATAATGTTTCTCTGTGTTCTTTTGTTCACTTTTATTATTATCGCACATTGTCATAGTAGATCTGTCAAGAAAGATCAAATGTCATGTTCTCTCATAAATTTATAAAAATAACTGAACAAGAAAATTTAAATGCATAATCACGTGTTACTATCAGCTCATAATTTGTACCAACAAGAATGATGCCCCTTGAATAATGTCAGACCCTAGGGGAGTAATGAAGAGGATGGCAGTCCACCATTTTCACCCGAATCTACTAACACATGTTATTTTCCTGTTCATTTATTTAACACCAAAACATGTCAGAAGTGATTCATTTGGTTAGTACATCTGTTTAGTGCAACACCTTATGTAAATAATAAAGAGGATAACTGTCCACTATCTTGGTCCCAATCAACACATGTTATCTTCCTCTTCATTTATTTCATATCAAAACATGGTGTCATAAGTGATTCAGCTGGTTGGTACTTCCATCTACTGCAAGATGTGCAGTTCTCTGCTGTACTTTCAATTTGATTGGACAATCCAGGCTACCATAGTGATTGACAGGCTTGTTCTTAGAAGTGATGCTGCAGTGCGTCTAATACGGTTTCACTGATATTGGGAAATAGATTTTAGGTGCCCAACCATTTTTCTTATATTTCAAGATGCAGTTGCATCTCCCATCAATTCTAGTAGCCTCTTTCAGCTCTTTGAAGCATCTTTTGGTGGCTGGTAGGCATTCCATGATGGTTTGTATGTAGGCTTCTGTTTCTCTCTTCATGTCCTTTTCATGTTTCAGGGCATCATTTCTGGACAAGGCATCATCTGTGTATAGTGCTTTGCTGGGTTCATAGAAGATCCCATACTTGTATCTCCATGTGAAATCTCGGCATTTTAGCTGCCAGCTTGTTGGGGTTTTCATTGCCCAGCGGCTTATAATCAGGTTCTCTTGTAAAGTCTAACCATAGCAGTAGTCCTAGACACATTCACATAACTATGTCACCTGTGCCTCCTTTTTCAATCTGTGCAGAGCGGGTTTCATTCTCTGAGATGAAACATATGCAATGGGGTTCATTTTCGTGTCGTTCTAATGTTAGAGTAACACCACATGAAGGCCATGAGAGGAAGCATTTGCAGAAAATATTATTTCCTTTGATGAGCTGTAAACTGATAGTACAGGGGCCGAATAGTGCACTTTTCATGGAGCTGAATGCTGTTACAATAATCCCCTCAATTGTTGCAAGGTGTGGACGTCTTTTTAGTAAATATTTAATGGCTCTTAGTACATTTGTCCCACAAACAATATTGGCGGACTCGTGTGGGTCCAGGCAAAAATAACATGCTAAACTATGGAATTTAAACAAATACATAATAATAAATATATTAAACTGATATGATACCAAATGAAAAACAAGAAATGAAGTTAAAGTTATGAAGAGTTCAAAGCAATCTTTAGTATGCATCTTGCATGCCGACAGAATGAGAAGAGAAAGACTTGTTGCTGCTAAGTTCAAAGCGGAAATGGCTTTCAAATCTTGTGCTGCCTATGATTATTTTCAGAGGGTGATAATCCATCAATGCCTTCCTTTGTGCACTTTCCCAAGGCATGTTTCTGACACATAAGTCTTGTAGTGGTTTTTGTTTGTTCAACTGGTTAGGTACAAACCTTCCCATTTGGCTTACAATTCCCAGGAATCAGCAAGAGTCAATTCAGGTAAGTTGGAAACACTAGTAATTCTGCCTGGGTCTGGTCAAAGGTTGTTAGCACTGTGTATGTGTTCTAGGAAGTTGAGTGACATTATAGATACCTTACCTTTTTCTGGTTTAAATGTGGTTCCAGCTATGTGGATTGCATGTGTTTCTCGGCCATGTGTCATGCTCCTGTTGGTCCTTGCCATGGACTAGTACATCATCCTGTATGTCACCACATCTGTGACTTGTATTTCTGGTATATTTCACTGGGTGATGAGATCTTAAAAGGGAGATAGGTAAATTGGTGTACTCTGAATGAGGTGATGAAGATCGTCAGTGTAGAAGATGTTGGTGAAAGTAGAATTTGCTGGTATTCATTATTGATAGTGAACTTGTTCATAACTTTTACTTCTCCTAGCTGGGCACATATTGGGTCAATTGTTGGTAGCATGTGAAGCTTGCATTTTACAAGTACTGCATGGCCCCCCTCTTCTGCGGATCTCTTGGGGCGATAATGTCGATTCAACCATAATATTGCCTTCTTCTTTCTTGGCTGCTGATCACCAGTCAGTTTTGTTGGGAATTAAAAGTAAACTTCAACAAAGGAATTTTAAATTAATTATTTTAATAAACACATATTTTTTACTAGCCCCTCACCCCCACTGGGGAGCAAGTTTCCAGACACAAAATAATGTCTACATTCTTCAGCACATAAAACTTGACTCACTGAAATCTCTTTCTAACTCTAACATTCCCACACTAGTTTTAGCCAATCAAAAACAACTTCCTTTGTTTTCCTGTATCTGAACTCAAAGGTCAAAGTGAGGAAGTCAGAGGAGAAATATGGATGGGAAGATTTCAGCTGGATATCAAGCAAAACATCTTACATGAAACAATTTGTATTCCCTCCATAGAACCAGAAATGTTATATTTGAAAGTGATATTATGAAAAGTTGTTTACCTTCAAATAGTTATTATAATATGCACCAAGAAATCTGTCAGGAGAAAAAAAAATGGTTTTCTAAAATTATTTTTAGAAACTTTCCAATGAAAATATTGCAAGGAAAGATGCTACATATAATGAATCCTTTGTTCCCAGGTTAGGATTAGCTTTTTAGTTCCTTCTAAAGTCTTTTTATTCTCTTCTCAGTAACTCCTTTCATCTTAGTGGCATTATCACCTTACTTGGAGTGAATTGATTAAAAAAAAAATGATTCTCTAAAAACTAATAGTCTGCTAAACCATTATTTAACACAAGCTTGTTTAGTTTGTAGGGTCTACACATATCATCCTGACTTTTCCCTGATGATTGGTACCACTACCTTGGAAGTACCATTCAGTGGGTTTTTCAGCTTTGCTTATGACCCTCAGTTTTTCCATCCTCTGGATATTTGCCTGTATCACTCTCAAAATGATAAAGGTATACAGCGTAATGTCTTTTTGTGTCATTGTCCACATTCACATGGAAGAATTTCCCACCACCCACCTCTATAGTAAATGTTGAAAAGCATAGAGAATTATATTTTGACAGGCACTTTTCCTGTCTTGATAAATTTGACATGGTCAATATAATAAAAAAATAAAAGCAATTTTATATTAAATAAAAGTTATCCAGAGGTGAGTGAGTGTATTATCGTTAACTTAGCTAGCCACAATCACTAACTCCACTAATCTACAATATTCTTTATATTGAAATATATTACCATTCTTATTACAATCACCATAATACCTCAGTTTTTATGAAATGCTAACTAGTTCCCATATATACAAGTTGTCTGTGGGGATTTATAAAATGTAGCCATTTATAAAATTTAAACCCCCAGTGAGTATTAACAATACAAATAATATCTATTTACACAAAACAAAAAAATCCTTGATTGTAGGTATATTTTTATCTTATTTAAGAATGTGACTCAGTTATTCCTATTCAGCCTCCTGCTTTACTTTTAATTCAGGATCTTTGCATATCTCCTTTTAATATTTTTTTCTGGTAACATGTATAGAAATACATTTTTAATATTCAAAATCCTATATTGCCCAACAAAATTTCCAGTCCCCCACCATTTGCTGTTCACACAACAATTGAAATCACCCAGGTTAGGAAATCCTGGTTTAATGTATGGCATAGTATTTGCATACAAAGGCATTTTGTAGTTTGTCATTTGCTCTTGCCACATAAATTCAGAATATATAGATTTATACTTTCTGTTTTTGAGAAATGATAACGAATATGTTAAACACTGTTTATTAGATTGTTTAGAAAAAAACTGCTTGATACATTTGTCGTCAATATAAGATTTTATTAACACATCACTTGTTGACCCTGATATGAACTAATTCTCTTTGAATAAAATTTCTCTGTTGACTAAAAATATTTTCTGTTTTTTAGTAATCTTCAAAATGCTGATAAGCTATAAAAAAAAACCAAATCAATCAATAAAAAGCAGTTGTGTATTTCATTGGTTCTGGTGGTCTCTTTCTGTGGCTGGCCATGATTTCATAATAGTGTGTACGAATGCTACTGCTTCATTCGGTTTTTGTCCTCTCTGTTTGGACCATTTCTGAATTCATCTCTGAGCAAGTCATCGGCAGTGTGTAGTTCTTTACCAGAGACATGGCGGATTGTTTAGTTGTACTGCATTAGGCTCATCTAAAACCTCTGTATTCTAGCTGGCAGTTTACTTTGTTATCTACTGGTTTAGGGTCAGTTACTATTTTAAATTCTAAACCTGAAAAAAAAATGTAAATTTTCCAGAACTGCAAACCCTGCAAAAATTGTTTTTCCCCCAAAACTGAAAAATGTTTGTATTCTGTCCTGGAAAATTTAAATTATCTGAGAACCTCTTTCAAATCACAAAATTAATGTTATTATTACAGTTAACAGATATACACTGGATTATTTTAAACATAACTTGGGTTTGATATTTAACATTAAAAACTGGATAGTTTTTAAAAGTATTCAAATATAAACGTGCTTCAAATTTCAGAATATAAAAGATTATTTCCACTATTTACATTATTCGGACTATTGTCCTTATCTTTGTTGCCATATTTATCACAAAATTTTGTCCGTTTCACACTCTAGCCGTCTTCGGGTGGTTGAAATGTCAAACTGAACCCTTTATTTCATTTGCTGAGGTAGACGGTTCTAGTTCCATGTGCCATGTCTAATGGATGTCAGTTATCTCCTGTTAATTCACCTCTCCAAGTTTTCCACTGCCATAACCAAGTATTGAGCTCACAAGTCTTTGAGTCTTGTCAGGACACATGGCACAGTGGATAAAGGCATTGGTTAGATCCAGTGACAGGACCCAATGCATGTTTAGTGAAAAGATTTAACATCACAAATAATTATAAGTATCTGATGCTGGATATGGGACAGTGAAGAAAAAAGTACTCAAGTGAGTAGATATTTAAATTCTATGTACAAATTGAAAAGTAAGTACTTATTTTTAATTGTTACATTATTTGATTTTTATTATGAAAAAATCTCAGTAGACTTGGACCTTCAAGCCCACAAAAAAAATGGTGTGACAAAAGGAGAGTTTTTCCATTGACACTGCTATTATTTTAACTACCTTCACTCAACAATATTTATTTTTTTATAAAGCAATGATTAGAATGGTAATAAAATGATATAATAAATACTGTAAATGAACAATCTAATAAATAAATAGTTTTTATTTTCATTGTCAGTTCTCAAGAACAAAGAAAATGTATAAATTCACTTTTATATATTTAGGTTTTATTATAAGTCTAGTCATTGCTTTTTATAAAAATAGACATTGTCAAGGAGTGAAGGTAGTTAAAATAATAGTGGCGTCAATGGAAAAACTGTCATTTTGACACACTGTTTTTTTGTGGACATGAAGATCCAAAAATACCAAAATGTCATCTTACCCTTAAAAATTGCTGACTTGCAAAAGATGGAATGATAATGTTGTGCCTCTAATTTGTGTTGAGAGATATTGTTAAATTTTTCTAGTTGAATTGTTTTACTAATGTAAGACAATAGAATCTAAGTGGTCGCCAAAGGGTTTGATTGGATACAACCAACAGGATAACAGAATAATAATAAAAGTTATTATTATTACCATCAGTTTTATTTTCTAATTGTTGAATACTAGTTTTATTTAGTAAATTTCAATTTTACTAAAAATCCATCTCCAAGAGTAGAATATTTGTTGAAAATTGTTTTAAAATTAATTTATTCATAATTTTTAGACAGATGTTTAAAACTGGACAAAATTATAAACTTTACAAAAAGATAATTAAAAAACAATAAACTCCCTACAAAAGTCAGAAGGCTTTAGTTGAAAATATCATTTTTTTTTGTAATGAAGAATCGCATACATAGCACTAAATCACTAGCAGAAAGTGTCTTCCATTTTTATTTATTTTTTTACTCCACTGATAAAGGTTCATTTTTTATTTTACCCATGTTAAAAATGATCCACAACTAGCGCCGACAATGTCAGGCATATTTACCCGGCCTCCCCAGTTAAAGCAGGATGTGACACAGTCGTCTTAAAGTAGGGAGCGCCATACATATACGTACTATGTCAGTGGACGTGAAGAAACTACATTTGACTACTTTTGAATAACTTCTCTTTTTACACCGTAAATGCCTTCAAAACTATGGCTATTAAACACAACGAACCAAATCTTGTTAAACACCGCTTTCCTATCTTTTTTCAGCTTATGTATGTGAAATATTTCCACAACAGTAATTTTAAGTGCCTTGGTTTTTCATTTCAACTTCAACATTATTATTACATAAACTAACTAAACGAACAATACGAAAATTTGATAGATTTACAAAAAATCCCAACAAAATCATTTGCGAACAAAGAAATGATCCAGTTTTTTGTTTTTTTTTCTCTCGTAAATGTTCTCGTCTGAAAGGTACGTTGAAGAAGAATACATAATATTTAATTTGACAAAGAAAAAACGAAATCGTTGTTTCCTTGACATAACTCATTATTTTTTTTTTTATCTCTTTTTTTTATTTAATGTTTGTTAGTATTTTGTTGTTAAAAAAAGAAAAAGTGATAATAAATTTCGTTCCGATTTTGTTATGGCAGAAAGAAATGCTTCTTTTTTTTTAACATAAACTCGGACCTCCACAGAAAACGCCATACTTCGGGTTTAAAAAAATTAAAAATGTTTCTTCAAGCTTTTAGTTTTAGTTTCAAGTTCAGAGGTTAATTTAATATTTCTAATCAGCAAAAAAAAAAATACTTTACTGTATTAAAAAAAAAACACAAACTTTATTGACCGGAAGGAGTTTTTTATCCTGAAATTAGTGAAATAGGTGATAAGCACCAGTTTTTAGCCGTCTTCCATTTCTATGTAATTGAATTGAATTCCCTTTATTAAAAAAAATCGGCGCTATTACACTTTCGTGGCCGCCAGCAGTCAGTATGGACTGCATTGCTTGCCTCAGCCGTTGTAGGGAAGAGGTAAAGTTTACTGGAAGACAATGAGCATTCGGAAGAGGCCAAGGACCAGCTGTGGAAACACCAAGAAATTATTTAGAAATTTCAAGCCCAAACTCTGGTTGACTGGAATCAATTTTTTTTTCCGTGATGTGTGCGTTGAGCATTTCCTCAGCCACCATCAGAGTGATAAATAAAAACAGGAAAAAAGTTTAAAAATACGTGTTTGATGTTCTGAACATAATGCACAGCAAATGAAGAACAGGAAAAAAAAGTAATCAGAGAAATAAAATAGTCGCGGGAAAAACATAGCGGAGGGTGTGGGTGAAAGTGTAAGCGCCAAAAAATCTTCCAGAAATAAATATTCCTGAAACTTTATCTGAGGAATATTAGTTGATTTAATTAAAGTATAATTAATCTAGGTAGCCTCCTCCCACCAAAAAAAAAATCGCTAAAAAAAAGGGCATACCATTATAAAATGCGTCCCGAAACTTGATAAAAACAGTTTTATCATCATAGTGTTTTAGGCACCTCCACTCTCTTGCTGTAAAAATAGCATAGTATAGAAGGCCCCAAACTTAATATAAACAAAGTTATTATTAAGAGAAAAAAAAATGAAATTATTGTTTTCATTATTTTACTGAATTTTTCACTCCTTGCTAGCACGTTTGAAATTTTGGTTACAAGTCTTGTTTTTTTATTTTTTCATCAGCAGTCGACATAATCTTTGTTTAGTGTAGGCTTGTCCAAAATTTTGCTAAAAAAGAGCATATCCTGATGAAAAAAAAAAACAAACTTGATTAAACAATTTTTTATTGTCTATGTTTGTCATTAATAAGAGGAGAAAAGACCAAAGTATTTTTTAATATTTTAACATTTTTTACTCTTTTCTAGCATGTCTGAAATTTTAGCTAAAAATTTTGTTTTTTTGAATCATCAAAATTGACATAAAATCAGTCATGTCAGCCATTATTGACAGTTTTGTAAACAAAAGTGAATTTCTGCATTTAAAAATCTTGTAAAATTCAATTATGCTTTTTTCAAAAGTTATTTTAGGAAAATTAGAAAATTTAAAGTATACTTAATGTAATTTGAAAGAAACATTACTTTTTTATCAGAAAATCTTTTAAGAGAGACATGTCCAACACTGGTGATTGGTTTTGTGAGGTGTGAACTGATGTATGGTGGTTTATCGACAACTTATGTCAGGGGAATTTGTCAGATGGTAAGACAGAAGTGACAAAATTTGTGCTAATTTTAAGTAAAGCTGGTTAGTAGAGTTAAAAAAAAAGAAATACACTTTCAAAATTTATTTTTTTTACCTTGCGTTTGAGGGAGAATTCTGGAATAAAAATAACATTTAAACTATGAAAAAGTGCATTTAGAATTCATATTTTATAGCAGACGAGAGTAACATAATATTGTTACATACACTTATTATAAAATTTTATGTTTTTTTTTTTAAATTAAGTTTTATATTGTCTCAATTGTGAAATTTTTTTCCTAAGACAATATAAAAATTAAATACCATTATATTTTATAAATGAAAAAGATAACTCATTTATGAAATGAGATTTTATTTCTTTTTATTGTTATATGGCATTCAAGCAAATATTAGATAAGATCCTTACATTTTGCACAATTTTCTTTAAATCTGTTAGTTTTAATGTTAATATGATACTTATGAAAATTTTATGCATATTTTATTTTTTTATTTAATAATAGAAGTAAAAAAAAAATTATTATATTTAAAAATTGAAAAGAAAAAGAAAACTTGAAAATGCGATGATGATGTTCAGTCAGAAAACTTGAGATGTGCTAACAGAATGAGAGCCCAGCAAATTATGAGGCAGATCAGATATTGCTATCAGGGGAAACAGCTCTAGAACATGTGACATTATTTCAGAGTTGTGCATCTGTATTTTTCTCGGAGACAATTTTTAATACATTCTTGTAAGAAGAAAAAAAAACTCGCATAGCAGATTTTAATAAGCTTTCAAATTTATGATCTGTAAAAAGTAGATAAAATAATAAGAGTATTTTGATTGAATCATGGAAACAAACAATTGAAAAATATTTGACAACTTTTTATCACATTATATATTTAAAATTGAAAAAAGATAACAATTCTTGTAAGAATTCATTTTTCATCCAAAAAATAATTTGGCTTAAGATAAAAATGTCCTTAATATATATTATTCCAAAAAAGCATTAAAAGCTTTTAATTAAATAATGTCTTAGTTTTATTGGGTTTTGTATTTTTACAATTGAGCTAAAAGTTTGGGTAATAGCACACATTGATTTACAAAAAAAAAAATTGATTTATATTCTTCAAGGTCTTGTGCATTTAATTAAAAAAAAATATTAGACTCATGACTTTTGAAGTTTTCAAAAAATTAAGTAAGAGAGGGTATAAATGATGTAAAAAAAGATATATTTTTCCCATAACTTTCTAAAAAACAAACACTTCTAAAATAATTTCATTTATTTTTGAATAAGTTCTTAAAATTTCAATAAAATCCGACAATTATTTGATTTTTGCAAGAATTTCCAAATTAATGTGTTTTTCAGCTGACAAAGGCGCTAAAAGAAAACTAATGCTAAATATTACATGAATGCTGACCAAAAAAAAAATTAGATTTTCAACCTAAATTTCAAACATGGTGGAAAGGAATAACATATTTTAAAAAATAATTATAAAAATACGCTGGTCTTTCCTCTTATTAATAAAATAAATTTTTTCATGATAAAACTTTGTTTTTATTAAGTTTGGGGCCGTTTTTCATCATGCTATGCTGTTTGTTTTTTTTTGTGAAATGTTGGCATACTAGTTTTGTAAATTCTTGTTGGATTTTAATGAAACTTTCAGGTAGGCATGATGAAAAAAGGCCCCAAACTTAATAAAAAAAAATGTCTTATTGTTAAACTGTTTGTGTTATTATTAAGAAGAAAGGAAAAACCAAAGTATTTTTAATATTTTATTAGATTTTTTAATCCTTTCTAGCACGTTTGAAATTTTAGTTAAAACTCTTGTTTTTTTTTTACGTCAACAGTCGACATCGCAAAACAAAATTTTTACAATTAGTTTTTTTTGTGCTTTTTTCTGATGGAAAACGCATTGGAAATTTTTGCAAACATCAACTAATTGTCAGATTTTAATTAAATTTCCAGAACTTATTTACAAATGAATGAAATTGTTTTTTAAATTTTTTGTTTTAGAAATCTTGGTACCAATTTTTGTTTTTTGCATATGCTACTTCCCACTAACTTAATTTCATGAGATTTTGTGAAATTAAATTTTCTTTCCAGAATTTTTTTGTTAAAATAGGACACCTTGGAGAATGTAAATCATTCATTTTTTTTTTTCAAACTTTTCCTATTTGTATTGAAAATCTGCTCTGAATGATAAACTAAAAAATGTAATCAAACTATGACATTATTTAATTAGAAAAGCTTTTAATTGCTTTTGTAAATAAGTTATATTGAGGACACTATTGTCTTAAGAAAAAAAAATTTTGATGAACAATGAATTTTTACAAGAATTATTTCATTTTTTTAAATTTTAATAATTTTTAATTATTGAAAAATCGTTTAAAACTGAGTTACATTCTTTCTTTTAGGTGTTATTGTAATTAAGTGGAAACGAAATTTATAAATCCTAAATTGAAAAGTTTAATTTTACAATTATATTTTTAAAATAATTTTTTATCTTTTTTACTTTAATCATTCCCATTTTTCATCTATAGTAGCCTAAACGTAGCATTATTATGAAAGGTAACATGCTGTAAGAGTTGTCATCCAGTTTCAAAGAAATTAACTTGTTGCAATTCATTATTCATTGCATGTTTATTTCTCAACTTTAAAATAAAAAAATATAGATTAATAATAAATAAAATACCATAACATTTCATGAATTGTTGAGTTATCTCTATCATGGTATTTCAATTCAGTTATTAAATTTTTGAAGTAATCTAAGAAATTTTTATTTTTTCAGAAAGCATCTTCAAACATAACTAAAAGTCAATAAAATATTAGATAATTGCTGAAAATATGTTAATTTGTAAAAATTACTAGGTAGTTAAAAAACAAAAAAGAAATTCATTCACTTAGATTTTGTAAATTTATGTCAATTCTGATGATCCGTGTTAGCTGTCAGCACCTTGGAACTGATCATTTTCATGATTATTTTACTTTCCACTTTGAAAAATTGATGCTGCCTCCTCATACCAGATTTAGATAAACAGAGGCTCTAGGCTCTTCAACTTGTTAGACTCTTATCAAAATTGATAACAATGTCAAAAATATTAAACTCCTTAGCTGGAGTTTCCCATCCAATTTAAGGCTACTCATCCTAAACCTACATAAAAAAAGAGTTTCTCTAACTACTTAACCACTGTTGGGAGAAACATTCATGTCTTTTGAAAGGGCTTTAATCAATAACATGATGCTATCTGCCAATAATGGATTTAAATAAAGGGAGGTTCTGGTTGATTTCACATGTTAGGATTTATGATAGTACTGCATTATTTTGTCTCTGTTAAAAAAAGTTTTATTACTTTTTCTTCACAGATGTTTGGGCTGAACAGAAAATCATGATACTCTTAACTTATTATTGGGAATTTAAATGAAAGAAAAAAGACTTGGAACTTTACATCAAGAAAAGTGAAAGATATGCTGCAATCTTCATGTAAAATCTTTGTATATCTGTATTGTCAAAAGCATCGTTGAATATTAACTGGGACAAAAGCATGTACATTGAAATGAGTGGTTTCTCTTTTTTACAAAAAACTGTTACATATAAGTAAATATTAGAATGAAGACAGTATTTTTAAATTTGCATATTCTTCTAATATTTAAATTTATTGTGCTATATGCAAACACTCTGCATACTCAGAGACATTTCATACAAAGTATTACATGCAAACTGACTGGAGAGAAACTAAATTCTTATGAAGTTTCTGACTGCATTTTCACTGACATCTAATTTGAAGTGTGAAAGGAAAAAACACAGAGAAACTATATTCTTGTGAAATTTATGGAACTGCATTTTCATGGCTGTATCATATGAATGGCCATATATAAACACATTGGACAGAAACAATATTCTTATGATTTGTGCAGATCTTTCTAATGATTGAGATTTTGTGTAACATAGGGAAAAACACAGGATAAAAATCATTTTTTTGTGATATTTGTGGATATGCATTTTCTCAAAACTTAGAGTCTTTGAATACACACTGGCAAGAAGGCATATTCTTGTGAAGTTTGTGCATCTGCATATTCAAATAACTTATCGTTCTGACAGCATTTATGAAGAGATGTGGGAGACATACCATATGCCTGTTAAATTTGCAGATCTCTATTTTCCTGTCATCTTTCAGTTAACATATGCAAACAAACACAGGAGAAAAACCATATTTTTGTGAAATTTGAGAGGCTTCATTTTCAAAGAAGTCTTATTTCAAGTGCCATATGTGTACACACTGGAGAGAATCCATTTTCTTGTGAAGTTTGCAGCTCTGCATTTTCAGCAAGTTGAAGTTTTAAGCACAATATGCAAATACATGCTCTAGAGAAACCCTATTTTTATACAGTTTGTGGATCTGCATTTTCCCAAGAATCATCTTTGAAGTGACATAAGCACACACTGTTGAGAAATCATATACTTGTGAAACTTGTGGATCAATATTTTCATTGGCTTCTTATTTGGATAGTCATATGTGGACAAACGAGAAGACAAACTATATTCTTGTGAAGTTTGTGGACCTGCATTTTCTTTGGAGTTCCACATGCATACAAACATTAGAGAGAAACCATATTCTTGTGAAGTTTGTGGATCTGCATTTTCAGCAAACACATGTTTTGAATCTTATATGTGAACACACACTCTAGAAAAATATTCTACAGTTGGTGGATCTTAATTTTTAGTTGTCAAATTTGAAGTGCCATATGCAAAAACACACCAGAAATAAACCATATGCTCGGAAAATTTGTGGATCTGCATTTTCAATGAAGTCTTCTTTGAATGATCATATGTGGATACACTCAGGAGATAAGCCATTTTCTTGTAAAGTTTGTGTATCTGCATTTTCCCAAAAGTCATCTTTGAAGTACCATATGCGAACACACACAGGAGAGAAACCATATGACTGCAAAATTTGTGGATCTGCATTTTCAATGAAGTGTTCTTTAAATAGTCATATGCGGACTCACACAGGAGAGAAACCATATTCTTGTGACGTTTGTGGCTCTGAATTTGCAAATAAGCCACATTTGAAGCGCCATATGCGAATGCACACTGGAGAGAAGCCATATTCTTGTGAAGTTTGTGGCTTTGCATTTGCAAATAAGTCCCATCTGGTGCGGCATATGCGAGTACACACTGGAGAGAAACCATATTCTTGTGAAGTTTGTGGGTTGACATTTTCAGCAAGCACAAGTCTTAAGTGCCATATGCGAACACATACTCGAGAGAAACCCTATTCTTGTACAGTTTGTGGTTCTGCATTTTCCCAAATGTCATCTTTGAAGTATCATATGTGAACACACACAGGAGAGAAACCACATAACTGTAAAATTTGTGGTTCTGCATTTTCAATGAAGTCTTCTTTGAATGATCATATGCGGACACACACAGGAGAGAAACCATATTCTTGTGAAGTTTGTGGCTCTGCATTTGCAAATAGGCCACATTTGCAGCGCCATATACGAACACACACTGGAGAGAAACCATGTTCTTGTGAAGTTTGTCGGGCTTCATTTGTAAATACGTCAAATTTGGTGCGGCATATGAGAATACACACTGGAGAGAAACCATATTCTTGTGTAGTTTGTGGATCTGCATTTTCCCAGAAGTCATACTTGAAGCGCCACATGCTGATACACAGAGGATAGAAAACACATCTATTCCAATTTTTAAAATCAGCATTTGGAACAAAACTAGATTCATTGCATCATTCTCAACAGTTCAATTCATTTCGAGTTTCATGGAAAAAACTCATTCCAATCAATTTAAATTAACTTTTTAATAAAACAAAGTATTTTTCTCATTGAGAATATCAGTTTTAATCTATTAGCTTTAAATTAAATCTAAAATGAAACCATCCTGAAAGATTTTTCATTTATAAAAATTATTTTTAGCCTTAGGTATCACGTTTGTTTGGAGGTAGCTAGACTTATAAGTACATGTCCATAGAGAATTTAAACCGTCAATTTTACAGAAAATCTGACTTTAATTACAAAATAAATAATGCAATACAACTAAGACATTATGTAATTGGGAAAAAAACTTTTTAATTGCTTTTGTAGATAACATTGATATTATTCTAATTTATTAATCATAATTGGAAGAGCTCACTTCAATTAAATGACAACAAATATTTTAAAAAGAATTTTGAATTTGTTTTCTGTCCATACAAAAGAATCCCCCAAGGTATTAACCACTGGCTGAATAAAGATTCACACTTTTTCAAATGGATTTAATCACTGGAGAGAAACCATATTCTTGTGTAGTTTGTGGATCTGCATTTTCCCAGAAGTCATTTGAAGCGTCACATGCTAACACACAGAGGATAGAAAATGTATCTATTCAAATTTTGAAAATCAGCATTTGTAACAAATCCAGATTTATTGCATCATATGCAAATATTCTCAATAGTTCAATTCATTAGTTATTTAAAGAAAACTCTCCAATCAATTTAAATTAGTTTTTAAACACAGCAAATTATTTTTTGCATTGGAAATACTAAATTTTAATACATTAGCTTGAAATTAAATGAAAAGAATGACTTCAGAAAGATTTTTAATAAAAATTCTTTTTCACCTTCTGTATCACTTTAGAGGAAGTTAGACATGTCTATAGCGAATTTACATCATCAAAGTTATAGAAAATCTGTCCTGAATTTCAAAAGAAATAATGCAATTAAAGACATTGTGTTATTAGAAAAAAACACTTTGAATTGCTTTTATGAATAAAATTGAGGCTATGCTAATTTCCTAATCATAATTTGAAAATCTCTATACAGTTCAATAATGACAAATATTTTAAAAAGAATTTTGAATTTGTTTTATGTGCTTACAAAAGATTCTCCTTAGCTACTTAACTCCTGGCTGGATAAAGATTCATGTTTTTCAAAGTAATTTACTTCTAATTGGAAAAAAAAACAATTTCCCTAACAACTTAACCACTGGCTGGAGAAAGATTCATGCTTTTACAAAGGGCTTTAATCAATGACATGATGCTATCTGCCAATGTTGAATTTAGATAAAGGGAGGTTCTGGTCAATTTCACATGTTAGGCTTCTTCCTCAAGACATATGATGATGTCAAAAATATTATACACCTTAGTTGGAATCTTCAGACCATGTTGGTCTTTTTAGACCAGTTAGTGTATCAAGGCTAAAGAGCCCAGTCTGCCTTGTCATTTTTAGGATTTTGAATTCAGAGTTTTCCTTCTCCTAGACTGGCTAACAACCAAATGGAAGCTGGAGAAAGATGAATTCATATCTTTTCCAAAGGCATTTGTGCAAAGTGGATAAAACAGATTTGGTCAGAATTTGGACTGCATATGTAAAGGATGAAAGGATTTAATATCTTTGGATATTCTCTGATCTTAAACTTAATGGAAGATGATAAAAAAATATAAACTTTGAATGGTTATAACTTTGTTGCTATTTGAGCTACTAAGATAAATTTGGTACCATGTTTTGTCAAGCACTCTATTCCTGTACTGAAGGATTTTAAAGATATTGAAAATAAAATCTTAATTTGTAATATCTACTTTTAGTTTGATTTTACTTATTAGCTTATAATTATCATTTGAGTTAAGTTTGTGTTTCATTCCCATTTACATTTTAAATATGCTCTCAATACTTCAGTGCATATATATTAACAGTATATTCTTTTTAACAGGACCATTGTAAGTGTCTTGTGTGCTCCGTACCATATCTATGATACGGAGTGCTCCACTCTACTTCATCTCAATTTTCATAAGGTTGTATTCTTATAAAATACAAATTTTATTCTAACCTAATTATGCACAATAATGGACTATATGCAATAATAGTGAACAATTCAACTGGAAAAATTGAAAATAATTTTAATGTATCTAAATACAAATTAAAGACGTTATCATTCCATGTTTAATCAACAATGTTTTGCAGCAATTTTTAACATCAACTTGAGATTTTTTTTGTTAAAAACCTGAATAATTTAACACATTCAACATCATGAATAAAAAATAGTTGAATTTTATATAGTGTTTATTTGAGACTTAGCATGAATAAAACAAATTCATGAATTTAGACGAAAGAAAGACACCAAATTATGTCGAAATCTTAGTGGGTTTTTTTTTCATCCTTTCATAGCTGTGCTTACTTTAATTTCTAATGTATATAAATGTAGGTAGAAAATATTGGAAACTTAAAAATCCAAGCCACAACTAAAAATAATACTTTTCTGGACAGCCATTTCGATTACTTACGGAAGGTTGTTTCAGAGGCTAATTAATCATGTCTGTTTCCCAAATAGAAATCTATATAAAATGAAATATGCATAGTCATACATGAGTAAGAATTCTACAGTTAGTGAACTGAGTCCATTAGAAGATACAACCGGGTGTAATGTATTTGGCGATCAGCACAAATAACAGGTTATATTTGGTATAGTGACCGCAACATAAAATATAAAAACAGTCCCACACATGCAAGTGGTGATATTTGGTATTGGTGAAGTGCTTACTAAACCAGGGTTCTCAAATAGCCACAGATTGTCTCCAAATTGAATCCAGATTTGAAAATTAAATAGGTGTAACCTTCAGAGTTTGTCTATATTTCTGAGATGAGGTATTATGTACAGTATTTATATTAGTCTGACTATTGTCCTCATCTCTGTCGCCATATTTGTCACAACGTTTCGGCCGTTGTACGCTCCGGCCTTCTTCAGGTGGTTGGAATAAGGTGTAACCTTGTTTCACCTTTTCAGATCATAAAACTTCAGCCTCTCTTTTTCTTTATGCATGTATCTTTTTTTCTAAACCTTCATTTATATGTTTTATATGAATTTATTTGACCCTAGGTGAATAATGAAGAGGATGGCAATTCACCATCTTCACTGAAATCTCTTGACATGTTATATTTTCCTGTTCATTTCTTTAACATCAAAACATGGTGTCAGAGGTGATTCAGCTGGTTGATACTTCCATCTAGTTCCACACCTTATGTGAATAATAAAGAGGCTAGCTCTCCACCATCTTCATTCCAATCAGCACGTGTTTTCTTCATTTATTTAACGTCAAAACTTGGTGTCAGAAGTGATTCAACTGGTTGGTACTTCTCTGTCCAGCACACGATGTGCAGTTCTCTGCTGTGATTTCAATTTGATTGGATAATCCAGGCCGCCATATTGATTGACAAGCTCTTTTTTGCTTGGTGACCGGAGTAGATTTTATCTATCATGGCCAATCCTGGCGGCATCACATGTAGAATACAATATCTGTACACCAACAGTTTTTAGAGATAATGTTGTGGTGGGTTTAGTATGGTTTCACTGTCAATGGGAGATAGGTTTTAGGGGTCCAGCCATTTATCTTATATTTCAAGATGCAGTTGCATGTCTAGTCAGTTCTGGTGGCCTCTTTCAGCTCTTTGAAACATCTTTCAGTGGCTGGTATGAATGATTTTGTTTCTCTCTTGAAGTCCTTGTTATATTTGTTTAAACCATTTCTGGGTGTGGCTCTGAACAAGGCATCAGCTGTGTATAGTTCTTTGCCAGGGATATCGCAGATTCTATATTTGTACCTTATTCATTTCATGTGGAAACTCTATTCTAGCTGCTAGGTGTGTTGAGGTCTTTGTTGCCTACTGGCTTATGATCAGGTTCTATTTTAAAATCTAACCATAATAGTAGTCCAAGAAGGATTCACTTAATCATGTTGCCATTGCCTCCTCTTTCAATCTGTGTGTAGCAGGTTTCATTCTCTGATATGAAACATAGACAGTATTGGGCATTTTCTCATCGTCTTAGTGTCGGAGTACCGCCATGAAGACCGAGTGATGAACCATTTGCAGAAAATATTGTCTCCTTTAACGAGCTATATAATGCTAGTACAGGTGCCAAATAGTGCACTTTTTATGGAGCTGAATGCTGTTGCATGAATCACTATAACTGTTCGAAGGTGTGGACTTCTTGTCAGTAAATATTGAATGAATCCTGGTACATTTGTCTCACAAACAATATTGGCAGACTCATGAGAGTCCAGGGATAAATAACATGCCAAAAACATGGACTTTAAACAAACACGGCAATAAATATATTAAACTGAAATGAAACAAAATGAGAAATGAACTTAAAGTTGTGAAGAGTTCAAAGCAACATTTATTATATGTCTGTTGGATACTTGCATGCTGACTGAATGAGACAAGAAAGTCTTGTTGCTGCCAAAGTCAAAGATGAAATGGCTTTCAAATCTCAAGCCCCCTGTGATTATCATCAGGTGGCGGTAAACCAATATCTCACCACCTGTGATTATGTTCAGGGGGCAGTAATCCAACAATGCCTTCTTTTTTTGTGCACTTTCCTGGCACATAACAAATCTTGCAGTGGTTTGGTCTTGTCCACCTGCTCAAGAACAAACTTTTCCATTTGGTTTACAACTCCCAGGAATCAGCGAGATTCAGTTCTGGTAAGTTGGAAACACTAGGGACTCTGCCTGGGTCTCATCAGAAGCTATCAGCACAGAGTAAATGTCCCAAGAAGTTGAGTGACATTTTGGATATCTGATGCTTTTTGGCTTAAATGTGATGCCAGCTATGTGATTATGTTTCTCAGCTATGTGCCACGCTCCTCTTGGTCTTGCCATGGAATAGTACATTAACCTGCATGTCACCATGTCTTGCATCCTTAGCATCGGTGACCTGTATTTTTGGTAGATTTCACTGGCTGATGAGATCCTGAAAAGGAGGTGAGTAAATTGGTGTATTATGAATGGGGTGAGGAAGGTCATCAGTGTGCAAGATGTTGGTGAAAGTGGAATTTGTCAGTATTTGTCAGCTGTTGGTAACAAGTGAAGCTTGCATTTTACTCACTTGTTTAGTTTGTAGTGCCCACATTCACATTGGAAAGTTTTCCACCAACCACCTATATAGTAAATACTCAAAAGATAATCATTTTATGGCTAATGGTGCAAAAAAAAAGTAAAAACAATTTTATATTAAATAAAACTTATCCAGAGGTCACTTCTTATTTTTACTTGCAAGGTGATGGAGATATTCTGGTTTTCAAACTGTATTATCTTTAACTTAGCTTGCCACAAGCACTAACCCAAACAATTTACGATATTCCTTACACCAAAACACATTCTTACCATTCTTACTACAATCACCATAATACCTCAGTTTTCATGAAGTCCTAACTAGTAAATCACCATAATACCTCAGTTTTTATGAAGTCCTAACTAGTCCCTATGTAGGGAATAAAAATAACAATTTAAAAAATTGAAACCTCAATAATTATTTACAATGCAAACAATATCTATTTACAAAAAACAAAACAAAACAGTATGAGTAATAATACTCATTTCCCCGCAGTCCTTAATTGAAGGGAGGAAGGTCAGTTAAATGGACAAAATTTTGTGGCAAAATTGTTTTTGATCTTCCCTTATCTGATTTATATCCTCCCCAAAAAATGTTATTTTGTCTGCAGAAATATTTGAATGTTAATGATCCTTCTCAAAACTATAGAAAGTAACAAAATATTCCTTGATTGCAGTGATATTTTTATCTTATCGAGGTATGTGACCCAGTTATTCCCATTCATCCTCCTATTTTATTTTTAATTCAGGACCTTTGCATATCTTTTTTGAATATTTTTCTTCTGGTAGCATATGTTGAAATACATTTTTAATATTCCAAATCCTATATCACCCAACAAAATGTCCAGTCCTTCCACCATTTTTTATCCAGTTACACATTGCACACCCAGCAGTTGAAATTGCCCAGATTAGGAAATCCTTGTTTAAAGTATGGCCTAGTGTCGTTTGTAGTTCGCACATAAATTCAAGGCATCTAAATTTATATTTTCTTTTTTCAAGAAATGAGAACAAAAATGTTAAACACTGTTTATTGTTTATTTGCAAAAATACTGTTCAATAATATTTGCTGTCAATATAAGCTTTTCTTTAACACATTTAGTCGATTGATCCTTAAATGAACTCATTCTCTTTGAATAAAATTTCTCTGCAAGACAGGCACATGACAACCCAGTAGAATAGAGTCAGCCGATATACAGAATGAGCAAGCCACTTACAAGTCACAAACCTTCAGGCAAGTAGTAAGCTGAATGACAAAATGCTACCACCGTGGAAAGAACTATTTAACCGGCCTCTCCATCCAAGGCAGGATTCGACACAAGAACATCTTACCTTGAGGAGCGCCATACACATACGTATATAGTGTCAATGGACGTGAAGAATCTCTACATTTGAATAACTTCACCTTTTAGTAATTATTCCATAAATACCAAAAAAAATCAAGGCTATTAAACACAAAGAACCAAATCTTGTCTAACACCGTTTGTGTTTTTAATTTTATTTAATTTTTTTTTTCATTTCAACTTCGACATTATTGCATAAACTAAACAAACAATACGAAAATTCGATAAGTTTAGAGAGAAATCGCTAAAATCATTTGAGAACAAAAACAAATCATCCCGGTTTGTTTTTCCCCTCAAATGTTCTGATCTGGCATGAAAGGTACGTGGAAGAATACAAATAATTTTAATAAAAAACAAAATCATTAGTTCCTGACATGCCTCACTATTTTTTGTATTTGTTTTTATTCAATGTTTGTTTGTGTTTTACTGTTAAAAAAATGAAATAAATTTCGTTCTGATTTTATCATGGCAGAAAAAATACCCTTCTTTTAAAAAAAAATATTGTTACAAAATAAAATAAGACATATCTCGGCTGATTTGCAAGCAAATAAACTAACATACTCAAGAGCGAGAGTCGGATGTGAACGGGACAAGGCCCCGTCACAAAATGACCATTAACGTCGTTTACACATAGGCCCGATGCACAAGTTCCGGTCGAAAAATAAAATAATATTTCAAAGTGCTTCTATTTTTCGACCAATAAAAATGCTTTCCTCTAAATTATACTCACATCTTTTTTCGAGCCCGTTAAGCCATAAAAAGGGTCACACGGGGAAGTACAAAGTAGTCAATGAGAGGCCGAGAAAGAGATCTGTCACGGTCAGTCTGGGCAGTCAGCAACAATCAGCAGCAGTCAACAGGAGGAATGCCACGCCAACCAGTGGGAACTACTATGAGAGATCAACCCGGATCAGCAGTCGGCTTATGAACTATACCACAAGGTAGCTGTCCCAAAACCACACGTTCCTATTTAAATAAATCATGTAAATCTATTTCTGCTGTTGTCGTATTTCTGTCTTGCAACCATACGCTTGTCTATAACAATATAAACAAAGAAAACACGATACCTAAGGTTTGATGCCTTTTTAAACAAAAGTTAATTCTCGACTTTAAAAATCTTGCAAAAATAAAATATATATTTCTGAAACGTTATTTGAGGAAAATTAGCAAATTTAAAGTTAGATTAATCTGATTTGAAACAAAGATTACTTATAGCATAAAGTATTGTATACAAACATTTCTTAACTGCAAGGTATTGTTTTTCTGACGTGTTAATCGATTTATTTACATTTGATTGACAGCCAAATGTGTTCATAGTTAAGTATGGTGAAGCAGGTCATAAAGTTTTTGTTTCACGATAAGGAAGGACAACCCTTAAAACATGTGATCTTTAAATGCTAGATTTATTGATTTGTAAATCCATACTTCAGAAATTCTGCATGTAATCACACACACACACACACACACAAAATTCGAAATTCTTTTAAAAATATTCAGATTTTAGATTGTAATAAGCTTCACAATATATGATTAGTAAATATAGTTTTACTTAATAATAATATTTCCATAGAAAATTAATTTTAAAAGATTTAATAACTGTATAAAGTATTCAATTTAAAATTGTGAAAACAAATCTTGTAAAAATTCATATTTTGTCAAAAAATTTTTTCTTCAGACAATACTGTCTTTAATATATATTATTCATAAAAGCAATTAAAAGCTTCTCTAATTAAATAATATCTTAGTTTTATAGTGTTTTTATGTTTTATTCAGAATAGATTTTTGGTAAGAACAGGTTCGATTTTTCAAAAAAAGTTGGTGATTTAAATTCTTCAAAAAATTCTGCTTTTAACTAATATAGTCACTAAAAATTATCTTAATGAATTTCTAAAGTTTTCATAAAATTAAGTAAGGGGAGAAACATGTGAAAAAAAAAACAACAAATTTTATCAAGATTTTCTAGTAAAAAATTTCAAAAATAATTTCATTAAAATCTGACAATTATTTGATTTTTGCAAGAATTTTCAAATTAACAGGTCTTTCATTGCAAAAAAGGGACAAAAATTTGTTATGCTAAAAGTTAGTACAACTGCTGATGTAAGAGAAACAAGTTATTTAATCAAAATTTCAAGTGTTCTAAAAAGAACAGTATTTACATTAGTCAGACTATTGTCCTCATCTTTGTCGCCATATTTGTCACAACGTTTCGGCCATTGTACGCTCCGGCCTTCTTCAGGTGGTTGGTATTTCGAACTGAACCCTTTATTTTGATCACTGGGGTAGACTGTTCTAGTTCCATGAGCCATGTTTGATGGATGTCAGTTATCTCCTGCTAATTTACCCTCTGAAAGTTCTCCACTGCCTTAACCGGGTATTGAACTCACAATCTTTGGGTCTGTCACTAGATCTAACCAACGCCTTTATCCACTGTGTCATGTGTCCTTGAAGAAATATAGACAGATTCTAAAAAGAAGTAAAAAAATTAATTAAATATTAAAAAATGCTTTGATCTTTCCACTTAATAATAATATAAAGATTTTTACAATAAAACTATTTTTTCGTTATGTCTGGAGCATGTTTTCATCAAAGTATTCTTATTTTTAGCATTTTGTGGAGGTAACTAGATAAAAACCCATGTCATCAAGCTATTAATATAAATAAACAGTGTTAAAAGATGCATTTCTGTGTTATTTTGTACTTAAAGTAAATAATATTTGTTTCAAATCAGGTTAATTATACCTTAAATCAGTTAATATTTCTCAAATAAAGTTTCAGAAAAGTATATTTTATTTTTGGAAGACTTTTTAATATAGAGAACTTACATTGCGATAAAAGAAGACTAAAAAGGGTGATAATCAGCCAAAATAAAAATCTCCTTCCAATGAATTTAAATTAGGTTTTGAAATACATTAAAGTATTATGTGTATTGGAAATATTCAATTTAATCTATTAGCATGAAATTAAAAACTAAAGTAAAATCTTCAAGAAATTTTTAAAAATTCATTTTAAACCTTAGGTATCACATTTTCTGTGAGGGTACCTAATTTAATCTGCTTTGTAACATTTACTTCAAAATATTGCAGAAATGCATTTTTTAACACAGGTTTAGCTGTTTATTTAAGTTGTTTCACATGTTTGACAGATTGATGTTTATCTAATGTTGTTCTATAGGGGCTTTAGCTGAAAAAATAATATATATATAATAAGTACTGAATAATCTTAAAAATTTAAGAAAATATTCTCTGTAATCTAATGTTTATTTAATTTTAGATACTTTCTGGCTTTAAATTTATTATAGTTATTCTTATTTTCTGATAATGTGTATGATCAACTATGATGATTTGCATTCAGCTTTTCCATTTATGATTAGTAAATATAGTTTTCAGTTAATAATAGCATCATTAGAAAATAATTATGTGAAGTTGTTTAACTTTTCATACTATCATTTCAAATATATTTCTGGTTCTAAAGAGTTGATTCAAATTGATTTTATATATGAGAATTTCCTGATTTTGACTAAGCTGAAATAATGTATCAATGAACTGAATTTCATACAACCATCTTGATTTGTACAACTTATGATAAACAAAAATACTGCAGTATTTTGTCTCTGTTAAAATGTTTTTTATTACTTTTTTTTCACAGATATTTGGGCTGAACAGAAAATCATGATACTCTTAAAAACTGTTAATATTGGAAAATTTAATGAAAATGAAAATGATCACAGTTATTATTAACTGGCATGGAATCATGTACATTAAAAAGAATGGTTTCCTTTCTTTACAAAAACTGTTACATGTGAGTAAAAATTAGAAGACATAATCTTTTTAAGTTTGCAAATTTTTCTTATTAGTAATATTAGTGCGTTGTGCAAACACACAGGAAAGAAAGCATTTTCCTGAGAAGTTTGTGGCACTACACTCACAGACATTTCATATGAAGAACCACATGTAAACACTGACTGGAGAGAAACTATATTCTTATGGAGTTTGTGGCTCTGCATTTTCACTGACATTTGGCCTGCCATATGCAAAAACACAGATGAAAAACCATATTCCTATGATGTTTATGGGACTGTATTTTCATGGTCATATCATATACAAACACTGGACAAAACCATATTCTGGTGAAATGTGCAGATCTTTCTAATGATTAAAATTTTGTGTACCTGATGGAAAAACACAGTAGAAAAAAAACATTTTCTTCTGATGGTTGTGGATCTGCATTTTCTTGGAAGTCAAATTGGATATGCCATCTTTGAACACACTGGTGAGAAGCCCTATTCTTGTGAAGTTTGTGGATCAGCATTTTCACAGGCATCATGTTTGAAGTGCCACATACGAACACACACTGGAGAGAAACCATATTCTTGTGAAGTTTGTGGATTTGCATTTTCCCAAAAGTCGTCTTTGAAGTGTCATATGAGAAGGCACACTGGAGAGAAACCTTATTCTTGTGAAGTTTGTGGATTTGCATTTTCACATAAGTCCTCTTTCTGCCAGCATATGCGAAGACATACAGGAGAGAGACTATATGCCTGTGAAATTTGCGGATTTGCATTTTCATATAAGTCATCTATAAGCCAGCATATGCGAACACACAGAGAGAAACCATATACTTGTGAAATTTGCAGCGCTGAATTTTCAAAGAAGTCACATTTAGAACATCATATGTGAACACACACTGGAGAGAAACCATTTTCTTGTGAAGTTTGTGGATCTGTCTTTTCAGCAAGCTCAAGTATTAAGTGCCATATGCAAACACACACTCTAGAGAAACCAATTTCTTGTACAGTTTGTGGATGTTCTTTTTCCCAGAAGTCATCTTTAATGTGCCATATGCAAACACACACTGGAGAGTAACCATATTCCTTTGAAATTTGTGGTTCTGCATTTTCACTTAAGTTTTCTTTGAGTGGTCATATGCAGAGACACAGCAGTGATAAACTCTATTCTTGTGAAGTTTGTGGATCTGCATTTTCAGAAAGCACAAGTTTCAAGTGCCATATACGAACATACACTCTACAGAAACCATATTCTTGTACAGTTTGTGGATCAGCATTTTTCCTGATGCCATTTTGAAGTGCCATATGCGAACACACACTGGAGAGAAACCATATGTTTGTAAAATTTGTGGATCTGTATTTTCAGTAAAGGGTTCTTTGGAAGGTCATATCTGGACACACACAGGAAAGAGACTATATTTTCGTGGATCTGTATTTGCAAATAATTCATATTTGGAGCAGTGTATATGAACACACACTGGTGAGGAACCATATTCTTCTGACGTTTGTGAATTTGCATCTTCTCAGAAGTCAGAATTTACGCTCCACATGCTAACACACACAGGAGAGAAAACACATCTATTCAAATTTTGAAGATCTGCATTTGTAGTAAAACCAAATTTACTGCATCACTTGCAAATATTCTCAATAATTAAATTCATTAGCAATTTCGAAACTAAAACTCATTCCATTCAACTTAAATTAGTTTTTAAATACAGCAATGAATTTATCTTATTGGAAATATTAAATTTAATCTATTAGCTTGAAATTAAAACTAAAATAAAAACTTCAAGAAAGATTTTTCATTTATAAAAGTTCATTATAACTTTAGATATCACTTTTCTTTGGAGGTACCTAGACTTATAAGGACATGTCCATAGTGAATTTACATCATCAAAGTATTTTGCTTTGAATTGTCAAATAAAAATAATTGTTTTGTGAACAATGTAGTGCTTATTCTAATTTACTAATCATAATTGGAAAAGCTCACTACAATTCAATGACAACATGTATCTTCAAAAAAGTTTGAATTTTTTTGTAAGAGAGTCTGCCTGGAGAATGATGAATTCATGTCATTTTAAAGGGCCTTTATCAGTAACATGATGCTATCTTCCAGAGAGTCTCTGTTCCATTCCACATGAAAGATCCATGTCCATGTTTAAAATATTATACACCTTATTTGGAACCTTCAGTCTGGTTCTGTCCTTTTAGACCAGTTGCTCTACAGGGTGTTCCAAAATGTTTGACCCCATTTCGTAGGCCAATAATTTTGACAATTTTCGTTGGAATGACCTCAGATTTTCACAGCTTGTGTAGAAATGTTTCAAGTTTTTGTGTGTAACATTTGGCATTTCTATCTTTTCAGGTTAAGAAATGCCTTTCACTTAAAAAGAAAAGGCATTTTGCGTGTTAGAGTATGCTCGGACTCAGTCACCGAAGACAGTGCAGCATGCCTTCTTCACAAATTTTGCAAAGAAGGCACCAACTACAAAACAAATTAGGTCTTGGCACCAAAGATTTCAAGAAAAGGGCTGCTTATGCATAGCTAAATTGCCAGGACGGCCATCAACATCAGCAGAGACAGTGGAGCAGGTTCGTGAAGCCTTCCTGTGTAGTCCTCTGAAGAGTGTTAGAAGAGCAAGTGTGGAAACCCACATTCCACAAACAGTTTGGCGGATTCTGAGGAAACGATTGCGATTTAAACCTTACAAGCTGCAGCTTGTTCAGGCCTTGAGGGAAGGTGATAAGCGAAAATGTAAAGAATTTTGTGTTGAAACAGAGAATTACAGCTGCACTGGAAACTGTTACCGAAGACATGCTACAGCGAGTTTGGCATGAGCTCGAATACCGACTCAACGTGTGCAGAGTCACAGGCGGCGCTCATATTGAACATTTATGAAAATCTGTCATAGAACCAACAAATATTTGTACTTTTCTTTGTAAATTTAACCAATAAAACTTATGACCTTCAACATAAAGTGTATTTAGTTTCATTAAGATCCATCAAGTAGTTTCCGAGATATGGGCATTTAGAATGGGGTCAACCATTTTGGAACACCCTGTATTATTTCAATTTATATTTATGAGTATTGTTGGCACAATAGTCTAGTCTACCATATTATTTACAGGACTTTGAATTCAGAGTTTTCTGATGAAATCTTAATGGTCATGAGTTTGTTGCTATTTGAGCTACGGAGATAAACTTGGTCCTATTTTTTGTGTTTTGTCAAAGTTTGTGCTTATATTAAAATGTTTTAGAGATAGTGAAAGTAAAATTTTAGTTTGGGCTACCTACTTTTAGATAGACTTTTATTAATAATTGTCATTTGAGGCATAAATCTAAGGATTTTATTCCAGTTTTTATTTTAAATATGTTCACAGTACTTCATTGCGTATATTCTAACAGTATGTTCTCATAGACAGGTCCACTGAAAATTCATTGTGCCCCCCACCACGACATCTATGACACAGGACCCTCCACTCTACTACGTCTCAATTTTCATAAGGTAGTATTCATATAAAAATAAGAATATCATTTCATCTTAAATAAATCCGTAATATTTTGTAGTAATTTTTAATGTCAGCTTCAGATTTCTCTTTATTAACACACTTCACATTATGGATGAAAAATAAGGAATTTTACGGGGTGTTCAGGCTAAATTTGACAGGTTATTTTAAAAAGAAAAACAAAGCGAATATCTTAGCCAAAAACCAATTTATTGGAACAATAGAAAAGTGGCATACAGGTGATAATAATCAAAAGACTCAAAGAAGCCACCGTCAGCATCTATCATAGCCTCGATCTGACCCTGGAATTTGGCACACGTGGGCTTCATAGTATCTCTAGGGAGAGCCTCAAATGCCTCATTAATCCTGTTGATTAGTTGGGCCTCAGTGTTACAGTCAGTGTTGTTGGTGTCTTACTCAACCACACCCCACAGATAATAATCTGTGGGATTAAATCAGGGGAATTTAGAGACCAGATGTTGAGACTTGTGAAATTTAAAAAATTTTCTGACAACCAGTTCTGACTCTTCCTGGAGGTGTGGCAGGGAAATGAATCTTGTTTCCAGCAACTGCCCTCTCCAACCAAGGCTGTTCAGCAAATCCAGATACCCATCCAAGTTGAGCCTGTGTCTCTGTTCAAAAAATGTGAGGTGGCATGACCTCACCACCACTGGAGACATCCAAAAACCATCATAGTTTGAGGAAACTGGGTCTTCATGGGTTGTAGGCAAGCCCTTTGTTCTGGGTGTTGTGCAGCTGGTCCCGACAAAAGTTCTTTATATCAGAGAAGAACTAGATTGTCTCTGGTTCAACATGATGTTTCACATTTTTTAGGAGTTTCTTTGCCTTTTTTTAGATGGTTTTCTTGAGCCTTTTCTGTAAGAAGTTGACCTTTACACTTCTTGTATGACTGGTGTTGGGGGTCATCATTCAAGTCCAGCTTCATGTTGGAATTTGCAACATCCATTTCCCACACCAAAGCCTGCATTCCCTTGCATGGTTCTTACATCACTTTCTCTTGCAATAGTTGGATGGATTCTGGTCTATGGAAGCAATCAGAATGTTTGCTGTGTTCTTTCTTACGAGTCACAGCTTCCATAGTCTCCATTGCAGCCCCCTCTCTTTCATGTCTTATTCTTTTCACGGTGTTCAAAGAGCGTTGAACAGCTTTCATAACTGCGGCATTTTGATGCCTGGCATGAATCATCATGATGCAGGTTACCCTTTTCCAATATCCAGGTGGCTTCCACTCATCCATGTCAGTTAACTTTGACACCTCTCAAACTGTAATGTCTAGGCTTCACAATGTCGTTCGCTGTTTAGATATTCCAAACCAATCTGAAAAAATAAAAACATTCGACTTTATCAAATTTAGCCCGAACACTCTACATAATGTTTTTTGGTGACTTAGCATGAGCAAAACAAATTCATGTATTTGGATGATAAACATAGAACCCAGAATGATGTCAAAATTCACTAAATTCTTAGTAACATATTTTGTAACAGATAGAAATGTAGTTAGAAAAAGCGTAATATGTAACATATAGAAATGTAGGTAGAAAAAGCGTAATATGTAACATATAGAAATGTAGGTAGAAAAGGCGTAATATGTAACATATAGAAATGTAGGTAGAAAAAAGCAAATGCTAATAAGAGAGCAAGGGTCATAAAGCACTGCCTGGAGCCCCCAACCAGGCTTCCCCTTTTCCCCATTCAGAGGGTCTGGGGATAGTACGTGCCAACCCTACTTATAAATATAGGTTGAAAGAATTTCATCTCTTTGGTTAATCTGTAATCTTAAAGATATATGTAAAGGGAAGGATTTATAAACAGATTAATGTAAAATACCCCAAAAAGCAAAACAAGGGCGCTATTTTAAATTGGTATATTACTGGTGAAACTTTCAAAATGTCGGAAAATAAGAACATAGTCTGCTGTCTGATTCAATCAGACTAAACAATTGTACAGCCTTCATTAAACACAGCAGAGCACTGTATACTTCTTCAATGTACGTATTTTCATTTCAGTTACCAAAAACAATATTTCAGCTAATGAAAGGTACACAAGTCGATACCTGATCAGTATCTGCTGGGTCACCGTGGATAGGGAGTATGATGTTGAAAGACCTGAAACCCCTAATGAAACACGGCTAGAAACATCACTGATGATGTGTACCAAAGCATCCAATAGATGTATTTTACGAAATGTACAGCCTTCATTAAACACAATGGAGGGCACTGTATACTTCTGCAATGTATGTATTTTCATTTCAATTACCAAAAACAATATTTCATTTTTTAATGGAAAAGTTTTATTTTGGAATTTGCATTTTCATTTCCAAGAGGCAAAAAGATTTCCTATGGGGAATTAATGGCTTGAATTTTGCCTCTCTCTTTTAGAAAGGGATTTCCCTTCAACAGAAATTTAAGGATTGTACTCTAAATGTCTGAAAATAAAATGTAAAAATGACTATTGTCTGAATAAGTCAGACTAAAATAATTGTACAGCCTTCATTAAACACAACCATGAGGTTTGTCGACTTCTGTGATGCATGTATCTTCATTTTGTGTCAATTAGCAAAAATGATATGTGTGTGATAGCCAAGGAAATTCTTTTATTTTAATCATTTCACTGCAAGCAAGGCAATAAAGCCTTTCAACAATAAAACACCTTCAGCCAAAGTTGTTTAAGCTTCACCCTGTCTTCACTTAACATTATCTTACCCATGGCTCTCTTCTTCTGACCAAGTTGAAACAACTTCTGCTGGTGGGTTGCTTCATAGTATGTATTAGATTTGACTAATGACTTATTCTTTCTAAAGCATATTTACTTTTCTTCCACTTTTTATATTCATCACCTTGTGATTCTCTTGGACATATCACTTGGTGTTTTTTTCTTTCAACAATAAAACACCTTCAGCTAAAGTTGTTTAAGCTTCAGCTTGTGTCCACTTAGCGTTATCTCATCCCTGGCTCTCTTCTGATCTACAAGTTGAAACAACTTCTGCTGGTGGGTTGCTTCCAAGTATGTACTGAATTTGACTAGGGACTTATTCTTTCCCAAGTATCTTTATTTTTCTTCCACTTTTTATATCAATCACTTTCTGATTCCCTTGGACATATCATTACTCATCTGGTGTTTTTTGTCTTTTAAGGATAAAAACCTTCAGCCAAAGTCAGTTATTCAGCTTGTGTCCAGTTAACATTATCTCAACCATGACCCTTTTCTCATGTGTACCTTGAAGCAACTTCTGTTGGTTGCTTGCTTCATAGTGCATACTGGATTTGACCAGGGACTTATTCAGCCATATTGTGATTATTGATCTAAGTTGTTCTTGATCCTACTGAAATCCTTCCCACTCTCATAAGTTTACCTTCCCTTTTTTTTCTTTCCTGGTAACATCTTAATGACCTGAATCTTGCCACTTATCTGTCTTTCCTTCTCTATACAAAATCTTTTAAAATGCATAATCATTATCATCCAATTAATTCAAGTAAACCATAGATAAAATCTGAGTTCTTTGTTGGATGGTAATCACCCTAGAAAATGTTCAACAATAAAACAACTTCAGCCAAATTTGATTAAGCTTCAACTTGTATCCATGTAGCATTACCTCACCCATGGCTCTCCTGATCTACAAGTTGAAACAACTTCTGCTGGTGGGTTGCTTCGAGGTATGTACTGGATTTGACTAGGGACTTATTCTTTCCCATGCATCTTTATTTTTCTTCCACTTTTTTATATCCATCACCTTTTAATTCCCTCGGATATATCATTATTCATCTGGTGTTTTTGGTTTTTCAAAAATAAAATGCCTTCAGCCAAAGTTGATTAAGCTTCCGCTTATGTCCAGTTTGGAGAAGCAAGCCATAGGTGAGATTATGCTAAGCCACACCCTAAAGTGACTTCTGCTTATTAGTTGGCACAGAGTGCATGTTGAGACCTACTCAGCCATGTTGTGATTATTCATTGAAGTAGATCTTTATTCCATTACATCATATAAGAAACTACTTCATCAATGAGCCATGTAGAAAATTATAATCTACACGTTCTGCTAATGAGTTACTTCTGAGTGTGCATATTGAATTTGACCAAGGATCTACTCGCTCATGTGTCAACCTTTATGAATGATTCAGAGAAACTGGCCATGGTTCAGCTTAATTGGCAAAACTTCCCAACAAACTGAATTGACAAAATTTCTAATAAAAAATAACAAAAGAAAGAAAAGGAACAGAGCAAAATACTACTAAACAAACAATATATATGCAAGACAAAGCAACAGTCATAAGGCAAGATGTTCAGTTGATGTGTTTACTCTAACTTTATTGATGAACATTGTTTTACCAACTCCTTTTCATTTCTGACTGACAAAAGGATATCTTATGAAGAAGTAATGGCCTGAACATTGTCTGTTCTCTTTTCTCAATACAAATGCTTTTATAAAGTGGGCTCTCTTCAGTATGTTTGCAACTAAACTGCCATTCTTTGCTTCTGAATTATTTCCCAAAACATTTTTAACTTTTTTCCCTCTCCAAAGACATGTTGAGTTGCAAGAGAATGAACTGTTTGGAGGTTTCCAACATCAACACCATCTCTGGCCTTATTGTTTTTTTTAACCTTTTCTAGACACTTCATTTGCTTTCCCAGACCAACTTTCAGCTCCCAGTTTTGTATCATTGCAAGCAGACACAAGAACATTAACCCAGTAACTGTTGTTAGCTTCTCCCTCAGCCAGATGAAAATAATGTCCTCCTTTACTGGGCAGAGGTGTTTAAAGTAGATTATCCCTCTGCAGAGTGTTCCTGATATAAGTTTCATCAGATCTTGAGGTTCCTGAAAGTTGAAAATTTACTGTCATTTAATTTTTCTATCTTGATAAGAAATTCTACTTCTCCATATATATTCATCAATAAAACATCTCAAAACTTACTGTCGTACTCAAAAGCATGTCTCAGCTCTGCCTTCATGGGTGATCATCTCACATTAATTTAAAAAGTAAAATTATAAAACTTAAAAAAAAGCCTAAAGCAATGTCTCAACTGTGATATGAAAAACTGTCCAGTGATTCCAACTGCAAGCAAACCTCTTAAGAATAATGAAGTTTTGCAACATGTCAGGGATTGAAATTGAAGGAATGTCCAAATGACAGCAGTAAAAGAATCAGCCTGAAGAATGAAAGACAAGTGAGATTCTCTGTCTAATGTTGAAGTGACAACGGATAATCCAAAAGATAGCATTGTTTATATGCAGATTAATACAACCATCGGGAGTGAATGTCAACCAACAAAACTGAAACAGCTAAATTTTGCTGAGAGGGTAAAACACAGATGACAGTGGTATGCATAAAAAAGGAAAAAAATTGCAGAAATCAAACCTGATCTTTGACAAGATTTTTATACTAATGTTCACCCAATTCAAGGTGGAAGAGCCACTCAAGGAAGAGAGTTACTGCGCCATGTATTATTGTTTGTTTTCTCTTATGGCAAATCAACCTCAATGGGTTATTTAATGCCAACAAAATTTTCATTGTTGGTAATATTTTTTTCAAAAAATCTATTTCTGGTAATAATTTTCCTTTGCTGATAATATTTTTCATCAGAAAATGTATTCCTGGTAATATATGTTTTTCAAAAATGTATTGCTGGTAATAATTTTTTTTACAAACTATTTCTGGTATTAAAACCTGTTTTTACACTTTCATACTGTTCTGACCCCAGTTTTGGGGTTAACTATTTGCTCATTGCTGGGACCCTAACAGGTGCTACCAGGGTGGACCTGGGAACACCAGCAATTAACAGGTGGTTCCATACTCCTCAAAACCTCCTGATCAGAGGCCTTGCTGTTGGACGTAGTTTATCATCTTACCCAGGATGCGGATGTAGCTTGTCGTCATACCCAGGACGGGTTGTATTACTGTAAGAAAGGACAAGAAGAAAGGTTTTAGGGGCTATGCAGGAAAGATAGAGGTTAACTCTAGACATGAAGAGGTCAAAATTTAATTAGCGAATAACATCTTCAGAGTTCAATCAGAGACATTAGAAGTAGACTGTGGAAGTGGAATTTAGAAGGAACCAGAAATCCAATCCTAAATAGGAAATAAGTGATAAATCTCTACTACTGTTAAAAAAAACTGGGGTGGAGTTTGAATGGGGTGATAAGTAAACCTATGATGCTAAAAATAAAAGAGTCTACTCTAGGGGAATTAATACATTGGAGAACTCTGCCACAAAACCTATAGAAGCTTATAACACATAAAAGCATGATAGACACTAAAATCTGAACAAAGTATAGAAATCACCAACATGAAGAGAATCGCAGGAACATTTACAATGTTAATGCCTATTAGATACCTTTGAGGGGCACCTCAATGTGATGTCATTTCTAAGCTACACTTAGAAAATCACCATTGTCACTTTGAAATAGTGTAATTATTAGCAAGCATGTTGCACTAGATTGGTTATGACCAAGTAGTTCAATCCTCACTGTTTACTCCACACTCTCGGCTTTGTGTCACATCTAAGCTATGCTTAAAAAATCATTAGATGACACTTTGACATGTTGCAATTGTTAGCAAGCAATTATGACAGTAGTGTGTATGATCCTCACTGGATGCCCCATACTTGCACGCTTGTGCAACAAGTAAACTATGCAAAATCTCCACATTAGATACCTTTGTAGTTGATACTTCACTGACATGTTGTTTTTTTTTTTTTAGTTATTACAGCAAGTGGTAAATGGAATGTCAAAGGATTTGATGTTCTATAAAAATTTTATATTTATTACTGTTAGTTTTTGTAGTAAGTAAATCTATAATTGTCTATGTTGTTTCCTTTTTAACACAAACCTTGAAAAAGATGTATTTTTAAAGCCAGACAGGCTGTAAAAGTAAATTGTTGCAATTGTGTGAAAATCTGTTTTAGAATTAGTGGTTAAAGAACTGCCAAAATTATTTGTGAATTGTTGCAGATTTCTTTTGAATTTATGGAGTTTTTATATTTACTGTTCAATGAGTGATGCGCTCTCAAGCTCTTGTGAAAACCTGGATGGAGCCATTGTGAACAACCTTTGTTCAATAAAAATGACTGCTATAAGCAGGTGAGTAAGCAATTATTCATTGAGGAGCACACACTTCAAGACTGGAGGATTAGTTCAGCCGAAGGAGTCATAAATCAACACAGAGAAAGAAAGAACTGGCAGCTGTAGGCAGGTTCAACCCCAGGACAGAAAATTCTTTTCTGCGTCTTAAGAAGAATTTAAATGAAATTAACATTCAAGTTTAACTTTCCAGTAAAGGACTACATAAAGCCCTAGACACAACATGTGGAAAATACAAAACCACTTCATGCTGAGACATTCTTCTGTTGAAGTGCACTTTGTATTTTCTGCATTGTTCAATTTCAGTAGCGCAAAGTTTTTCCCTGTTTTCATTTTTAAAGGGTGTAATCTTTTGTCATTGAATACTTGTCTCTTAAAAAACTGTAACCCTTTTTTCGGTGGTAATCCTTTTTTGAATCATCTGAAATTCATTATCCTGCTGCAATAGGCACACCAAAGGAAATTTTGTATTGTACCTTTTTTTTTTTGCTCTTACTTGTGTATTAAATGATTTTCTTTTAAATTTTTACACAGTGGTTGAGTCATATTTTGTGATTTGTACCTATTTTGACCTGAAGGAGAAGAGAAGCATGTGTTCTCTTTTTCCTTTCGATTCCTACTAACTAGATTTTTGTGTTTAACTCGAGAATTTAGATTTGGTGGGGAGTTAAAATTTTTACATTTTGCACAAAAGACGAATGTGGTCTGTGTAATTTATTTTTAAATTTATAGTTCTTATGAAAATGGAGCTTTCAGCTGAAGTTTAATTTTTTAAATCATTACATAATGATGCTCAGCCTAAACCCACCCTAAACTTCCATAGCATTTTCACCAAACCCTTTGCTGCTTGAATGATCCCCAAAGACTTTTCAGTGACTTAAATCCATTTCTTTGATGGCATATCAACCCCTTATGGGTTGTTTAATGCTGAAATTTAATTTTCTTGGGCGCTTTTAAGTAATAAAAATATGATATATGTTATTCTGCTTTCACAATTGAATACATGGTAGATGATGCTCAGCTTTTGTGCATATATATGCTTGTGTGGTCATAATTACTAGAGGTGGTGTCATGTGTGTTTCATGTTGTAGTTATATTTTGGAATACAGTTTAATTTCAGAAGTTGTAGGATATTGTATGGATTAATATCATGAAAAAGTTCTTTCATGCTGGTTGTTTGTTTAGCAGCATATGAACCTCTATGAGTTATTCACTACTGAAATCTAAATATTTTGTACATAATTTTATGGCTTCAACTAAATATATTTTGAACGCAGCTGTATGCCTTCAACTACAGATAAAATGTATTGTTGGTCATTTTACTATTAATAGCTTTTGTTTGTAATTTTTTACATAAAAATGTATTCCTGGTATTTTTACTATAAAAATGTATTTTTATACATTCATAGTGTTTTGTTTTTGTTTGGGGGTTCACTATTTGCTCATAGCTGGAACCCTAACAGGTGCTATCACAGCTGGGAACAACAGCAATTAAAAGGTGGTTTTAGGGGTTCTCAAAACCTCTAATCTCCTGATCAGACTCCTTGCTGCCAGATGTAGTTTATCATCATACCCAGGACTACCGAACACCATATTCAAGTAAGAAACACTAATATAAGAAACATGTGTGAAACTGTAATGTACAATTTCCTATACAGCAATAAATTCTAAACAATTTCAAAGGCATGACATGGTCTTAACTGGCAAATAGCATGAACACAATGAACAGAATACGTAAGGAAAGAGGAAATTTCAAAGAAAATATGAAATGCAATGCAACTTGTGATGACACCATGAATGGTGTCAAAGGTTGACCGGTGATCTACTTTTTATTTCTAAAAAAAAAAATTTTGTGTTAAAACAATGCAATACCATGAATTATCTGGTTTGTGTCACTTATGGCGTATAGTGTGGGAAGTGAAATTGTAACCTTGAGTTGAATTGATCATTAGGTATGGTCTTAGGTCTGTTTAACTTAAGTGTTCATTTGATAAAGGTTGTTCAATGGAATAAGTGACAGAAAACAAATCTTTATAGGTCAGGTTTATGTTGATCAGGGATATGACACATTTTAAGATAGAATTGATGATGACACCTGTGATAATCGGGTTAAATGAGGGTGAGATTCTGAAATATGGAAAATATTCTACTGAAAGTGGATATATAGGTAATACAAGGCCACCATTTTTGATTGGCCTGCTAGTGAGAGAAAGACTAGGATGGAGCATCTTGTCTCCCCCTCCGATACTTATGACACAAGGCCATTATTTTGATTAGACCACCAATCATATTGTGTTCTGGGGGGGGGGTCCTTCCTCCCCTTTGAGGCATATGGTACAAAACCATTGGCCACGCATTATTATTAGCTGGCTAATCAGAGCAGTGCAATGGGGGTTTTCCCTACCAAAAAAGCAATCGCCGAAAGAGCAGAGAGATAAGATTGAACTGGTCTCGCCACTAGTAGAGCAACTCTTTCTTACTACTGGATGACTGTGGTGCTTCAATCAGCTAGAGTCCTGTTCTATGTGCCATTTTTTTAAAATTCTCTTGATCAACTACCTTCATTTAAATAGTTGAATAACACTGGACTGCTTAGCCATAACTTCAATCGCTGGTCAACCTCTTCTAGCAATTTAACCCACACAGGATGCAACAGAGGAAAGCGGCATGCATCTTAGTTAAAAAGAGTTTGAGCCAATGGATTTAGGACCAATTACTGCACGGATAAAAAGAAGGATTAAAAAATACAAGCAGAGGCTGGGGGGGGGGGATCGGTAGTCATTGCTATGTACCTAGTGATCCACAGCATGGCTGTATTTTTGCTGTGACAGAATTTATGTGCTCTGCTTCTTCATTTTCTATGTAAAATTTTTATTTAAAGATTTTCTGAAAGAAACATTTTTTCAATAATTTCATTCATTTCTGAAGAAGTTCTGAAAGTTTCATTGAAATCCGACAATTATTTGATTTTTGCAAGAATTTTAAAATTAATTAATGTTTCTTATCGCCCAAAAGAGGGTAACATTTTCTATACTATGATGATAATCCTTCTTCATCGCTGACGCAAGAAAAACAAGATTTGAAACCAAAATTTCGGTCATTCTAAAAAGAATAAAAAATTTAATAATCAAAAGATCCTTTGGTCTTTCCTATTCAATAACAAGCATTTTGAAAATAAATCATTCTTTGTTTTCATTCATTAGTGTAATATAATAAGTAGATGCTTATGAAGCTTTATTTGACTAATTCAGCTTTAGCGCTGAAAACTTTTTTTTCTTTTTTTTTCTATTATAGTTACAAGCGAGAAGGGCGATGGAATGTGCTTATTTTATAACCACTTAGGTTTTTGGGGCATTTCATCACGGTATGCTCATTTATAGTGAATAGGTGGCGCTACCCAGTATTAAGGATGGAGACTTCTGCAAAAAAAAAACAAACATAATAGTGAATCTTGATAAAAATAAAATATTAAAATAATATATTTCAACAAAAAAAAAAAGAATATAAATTAAAATAAGGCATTTGTGCTTTCCTTTAAAACCCTCGCTCTCTCAACGAGAAGGCAATCCTCAAATAAAAAGAGGAAGAAGAAAAGCCAGAACCCAACCGAAAACGCCCGAAGTTTGCAGACTTATTTATAAACCAAAATAAGACAGGTTCCATTCATAACTTCCATTGTACGAAAAGGAACGTCGGAATATAAAATAATTTTGGCCAATTAAACAAAATTACCACGAAGAGACTTAGCTGAGACCAAAGTTCGCGCCAGAGTCTGGGAACCTGGTCAAAAAGATATAAGCTGACAGATCTGGGAGTGACGCAAGAGAAATCAGCCATACGTGATGTGTGTAGTAGTAGAGGCCATCTGCTCTGCCTATCTTAAGGCCAAGAGTAGATTGACACTGACCTATTTCCAAGATGACTATTACTACGACCAAATCTGATACTGAAACTACGCACTGCCAACCCGAAACGGATATTTCTCTCTAGACAGCTACCAATATCTGTCTTAAACGAATATTTTGCCACACTGAATATCAAAGGATTCACTAGTTGAAAACAAATATAAAAAAAAAATTATTTTTATACCCTTCGTTTTATTTCCGAAGATCTGATAAAATAATTACCAAGTCTCTCTGACATGGCAAAATCCCCACAACCTCCAGGGAGGCCAATAAACAAGATTAGCAAGGTACCTACATATTTTAAGGGGGACATTCAACCATCAGGCTTGCTAAAAAAAAAAAAAAGAAAGACTGTTAGTATAAGGATGCTATATGCCGCAATTGTAGTGAGAAGGAAAATTTGAGAAACAGACAGTGGCGATTCCGTGACTCTGAAAGAAGCGGTGGCACTTTGGGCGGGGCCGAGATTTTTCTGCGGACGAGGGAGGCAAATTCAAGCAACGTCTTTATTTCCATACTACACCACTATTGTATACACAACTTAGGAATGAGTTTTAGTATAAGTATGTTACTTCACTAAATTAAACGGAATAACTTTTTTCATTCATAGTAGTGGAGTTCTAATCTATTCTTGCCCTCTTTTCCACTCTCAAGCTGTTGGACCACAAGAGAGGTTCAACTTCGAAACAAAATCATAGGGTTACTAATGTCAATACTAGCAGAACAGTGTGTAATTTGTCTGCTCTGATTTTTTTTCCTCTACGAAACTGTTTCGAAGCATAAAAAATAAATACAAGAAAAAATAAATGCGAAAATAAAATAATGCAACAAAAAATCAATCAAAATGCTGTGGGCACTAGAGGCGTACAAAAATCAGCCGAGGGGCCAGCCAAAATTCGGCGGGGGGCATTGGCCCCTTCTCCCCCGCCCCATAGGATCGCCATTGCAGACAGGCCATCTTGTGAAAAACAAAGGGAGGAAAACAATAACACACTCAACTTGCACTTGAATCAAGCTCTGACACAGTGAACCAACTTTCTTAGCAGCTGACCTGGCAATGGATTCAATAGTCTTTCCAGCTCAGAACGTTATCTCGAGAAGGCGCAACGAGCCACTTTCCTGGAGGTTAGCATCAGCTATGCTGAAGGCAGGTCTCTCAGATGCTTAATGCAGAGAAGAGACGTTTTATTTAATGAAAGTTGACAAGTAGTGGAGTGAGAACTCCCAATCATAGATTCGAATAGCAGGTAGCTAACATCGGCAGTGTCAGTTGACGTGAAGAAACGTCATGCATCTATTTTATTTTTGTTTTGTTTTATGAATAAGTTTTACTTTGTAAATAACAAGAAATCTAAGGATTTTAAATACAAGGAACTAAATCTTGTCTAACACCGCTTTTTTTTTTCGTCTTACATCATCTATTGGCGACATATTTTTCCAATAGTAATTTTATGCTTGTATCGTATTTTAAAAAAAATTTTTCTTTGTCATTCGTTTCAACTTTGACATTATATGAACAGAAAGAACAATACAAAAATTGTGGAGGTTGATAATAGAGAAATCCCCTACAAAATCATTTGCGCATAGAGAAATCCACTTGTTTTGTTTTTTTCTCATAGCATTTTTTCTGGTCTGAAAGGTAAGTGAAAAAATCGAAATAATTTTGATAAAAAACAAATCGTTGTTTACTCATTTTCCTCAGCATTTTTTTTAATTCCTTTTTTATTTTCTGTTAGTGTTAGCAAAATAAAAAAATGAAGATACATTCAGCTATGATTTATTTCTTCTTCATATGTCATACTTTAAAGAAAAGATAAAAAAAAATCGTAAAAAAAAGGAAACTAGATTTTTTTGTTCTTTACTTTGAAATTAAAAAAAGTAATTAATAATTCAAGCACAGAAGGACAAAGCAAATTTTTATGCATATCGAAAAAGGACATTATGACTATTTTTTAATAATTTTTTTTTTTATGTAGGTAGTCCAAAAATTCGCTGATACCAAACAAAAAAATACTTTTAAAAAGTGAAAAAAAAAAAAAAACTGTCATTGTCAAAATTTTTGAGTTATTTCATTATTAAGAGATGAAAGTCTTTTTTGAGGAAATTATTTTGTTTTTAAATCCTTTTTGGAACCGTTGAAATTTTGGTTAAAAATCTTGTTTTATTTTTTTTTATTTTTTTCCTAGCGTCAACCGTCAACGTAAGACTAAATTAATACGGGAAATTTGAGCGTCTTTTTGCAGGGAAAACACATTAATCTGGAAATTCTTGCAAAAATCAGAATTGTCGGATTTTAATCAAACTTTCAGGACTTATTCATAAATTATTTTAGAAAATCTTGTTAAAATATTTTGTATGTGTTTTGCATCTGTTTCAATTTTCAAGTGAATTTTTCTTATGAAATTAATTAACGTGTAATTTATTTCATCTTTGTACGGACAGCTTGTAAATCCAAGTCCAATAATTTGCTGAAAAAAGAACATAGCAAGCTGGAAATGGCCCCAAACTTGATAAAAAACAAGTTTTATCCTAAAAAAAAATGTTTGTTGGGAAAGAAAGACCAAAGTATTTTTTTTATTTTATTACATTAATCCTTTCTAAAACGTTCGAAATTTTGGTTAATGTTGCCCCCCCCCCCCCCCCCCCCGTTTTTCCAGTATAAAATCGACAAAGTCGACCATTTTTGTGACATAAAACAGGTCTCGGTTTTAAAAATCTTGGAAAAATAAAATATGTATTTAAGTAGTAAATGCTTCGTTTTTGTTTGTTTTGTTTTTTACTACAGAGTAATTTTAAAAAATTAACAATATATTTTCAACAGTTCTCTAATATTTTATTGGATTTTATTTTAGGTACTTTAGTTTTATAGCCTTACTTTTGAAAATGATTTCTAAAAAAATTAAAATAGTTTAAAATTTTGAGTGGATAATTTGCAAAGTCTTAGATATGTTCAATACTTCGCTAAAAAAAGAGTATAACCTGATAAAAAAGCCCCAAACTTGAATAAATATTTTTTTTTATTGTCTAAGTGTTTGTTTAAGAGGAAAGACCAAAGTTATTTTGAATATTTAAATTTTTTTTTTAATCCTTTCTAATCCTTTTCTAGTTAAAAATCTTTTTTTATTTTTTTTTTACATAAAATCGATCATGTCAGCCATTTTTGACGGTTTTGTAAACAAAAGTGAAATTCTCCATTTAAAAATCTTGCAAAATTATATACTTTTTTCAAAAGTTATTTTAGGAAAATTAGAAAATTTAAAGTATACTTAATCTAATTTAAAACAAACATTACTTAATTTTTTAGCAGAAAAAATTTAGTTGGAAATAAGAGAAACATGTCTAACCATGGTGATTGGTTTTGGAGGTGTGAATTGACATTTACATAGATGTATCGACAACTAACGTCAGGGCAATTTATTGGACGGAAGGGCAGAAGTGAAGTATTTTCAAATTTTTTAGTGAACCATCTTATTTAACTATAAAGTAATTCTTAAATTTAATACTTTGAAAAGTATAATATTATATTGATTTTTTAAAAAAAAATTTTTAGGTACTTTTTTTAATGAAGATATGTTCAAAGCCTGCACTGTTTCTGTCCTTAAAATTGAATCTAAAAAAGAAAAAAAATTAAGAAAAATTGTCATTGTCAAAATGAGTATGTCTCTCACCGAAAAAGAAAAAACTGATTATATTTAAAAAATGAAAAAATATTTTGGTGAAATATATGTTAAAAAAGAAAAAAAATTAAATTTTGAAAATGCGACAATGATGGTCAATCAGTAAGAGAATATGATACAAAATAACCCAATTTACGAGGCCGGGTCCTCACCATTGGGTGAAACGACTCTTAAGACACAGGACATTATTTCCGTAGTTTTGCTGGAAACGTTTTTAATAATTTTTTTTTTTTTTTTTTTTTTTTTTTTTTTTTTGGCATATTAAAAAATTATTGTAAAAATAGGACACTTCACAGATTGTAATAAGCTTTAAAATTTATGATCTGTAAAAAAATATTTAACAACTTTATCACATTTTGTATTTACAATTGAAAAATAAGAAAATTCCTGTAAAAATTCATTTTTCCTCAAAAAAAATATTTTTGCTTCAGACAAAAATGTTCTTAATATATTATTCATAAAAGCCATTAAAAGCTTTTTTAATTAAATAATGTCTTAGTTTTATTGGGTTTTGTATTTTACAATTCAGAGCTAAAGTTTGGATAGAAACACTCCTTGTTTTACAAAAAAAATGATGATTTATATTCTTCAAAGTCTTCTGCATTTAATTAAAAAGTTACAGAGATTCTCATATTTGAGTTTTCAAGTTTTCATAAAATAGGTAAGGTGGGGTAACATGTAAAAAAAACAAAATATATTTTTACTATAACTTTCTAAAAACAACAATCATTTCTAAAATAATTTCATTCATTTTTGAATAAGTTCTGAAAGTTTCATTAAAATCAAACAATTATTTGATTTTTGCAAGAATTTCCAAATTAATGTGTTTTTCAACTGAAAAAAGTGCTAAATATACTAAATATTAAAGACTGCTGATGTAAAAAGAAAAAAGATTTTCAACCAAAATTTCAAATGTTTCAAAGAGGAATAAAAAATTTTTTTTAAATAATTGAAAAATACTTTGGTCTTTCCTCATGAATAAGAAACTTTTTCACAATAAGACCTAGTTTTTATTAAGTTTGGAGCCTTTTTTCTTCATGCTAGGCTGTTTTTTTGGCAAATTATTGAACATACCTACTAGGTATATTCAAAGAAAAGTGATACCTAAGGTTTAAAAATTAATTTTAAAAAATGAAAAATTGTTCTCACTGCTTTTATTTTAGAAACAAAGCTAACAGTAATTTTTCTATTTACAAGAAGCAAAATACTTTGCTGTATTTCAAAATGAATTTACATTGACTGAAATGAGTTTTTTTTTTTTTTTAAATCATTAAAAAAAAAACTGATTTTAGGTATGTTTGCAATTCTCACAGCACAAGAGAATTCTCTTTATTAAAAAAACTCTTTAAAAAATAAAATAGAAGGCCCCAAACTTGAAAAAAACAAAGTTTTATTGTCAAAATGTTTGTTATCATTAGGAAAGACAAAAGTATTTTTTGAGCATTTTATTAAATTTTTTAACCTTTCTAGCATGTCTGAAATTTTTGCTTAAAATCTTGTTTTTCTTGCATCAGCAGGGATAGCAAAGATCAGTATACCAAATTTTAGAATCTTTTTAGAGGGAAAAAACACATTGATTTGGAAATTCTTGCCAAATTCAAATAATTGTTGGATTTTAATGAAACAAAACTTTCAGGATGTATTCACAAATGAATTATTTTCATTTTTTTTAATGTTTACATGAGACAACCCTTAAAAATCCAACTCTAATAATAAAGTATGAATATCTGTATTTACAGAAATTGGCAAGTTTGTACACAGAAAAAAAATTCAAGTTTGATGAATTGTACTAAGCTTTTCAATTTAATATTATCTAAAAAGGCAAAATTAATACAGAATTTTAAAAAATTAAAAAAAATTGAAATTTAAGGTATTCTAATTAAAATGTAAAAAAAAATGAAAACACTGAAAAAATTCTTTATTAACAGAATTTTTTTTTCTTAAGACAATAGTGTCCTCATATTTCATTTATGAAAGCAACTAAAAGCTTTTCTAATTTTAGTTTTAATACATTTTTGATTTTACAATTCTGAGCAGATTTTTGGTAAATGAGTTACTGTTTAAAAAAAAAATGTATTTACATTCTCCAAAGAGTCCTGTTTTTAAACCAATATGAATAAGAAGAGGCTGAAAACTTAATTTCTGAAAAGTTCATTGATTAAAATTGGTGTGGGTAGCAGATGTAAAAAAATATTTCTACCAAAATTTTCTAAAAAAAAATCAAAAATAATTTCATTCGTTTGTGAATAAGTCCTGAAAGTTTCATTAAAATATAACAATTATTTAATTTTTGCAAGAATTTACAAATTAATGTGTTTTTCACCAGAAAAAAAAAACTAATAAATATTATGATGACTGCCGTTGCAAAAAAAAAAGCAAGATTTTTTTAACCAAACTTTTGAATGTGCTAGAAAGGATTAAAAAAATTTAATAAGATAGTAAATAAAAAGATACTTTACTCTTTCCTCTTAATAATAAACATTTTGATGATAAAGCTTTGCTTTAATTAAGTTTGGGGACTGTTTCATCATGCTATGCTGTTTTTTCAGTAAGAAAAGTGGAGGTACCTCACTTATTTTAAGAATTTTTTTTTTTGTATTGGTTGATGCTTATATTAGTTATGGATAAAACCTCAAAGAATTTAAATGGTCAATTTTTTTTCTTTTTTCCTTTTTTGTCAACTAGGAACCCCCAGTTACAGAAAATGTGTTCTGAATCATAAAATAAAAAATGCAAAAAGAAATAAGACATTTAAGTAGACATATTATTAATTTATTTTATGAATAAAATATAATATACTATTGTCTTAAAAAATATATTTTTAATTAATAATGAATTTTTACAAGAATTGTTTTCATTTTTTTTTAATTAAAATATTTGATAAACTCTTAAATCTTTTAAAATTCTGTATCAGTCAAGTGATATTGTTATTAAATTTGTATTTATTAATCATAAATGGAAAAGCTTACCTCCAGTATTTTAAAAATAATTGAGTTTTTTTTGTAAATATGGATATCCATGCACAACATTATTAGTAAAAGAGATACCAATAATAAATCTAATGATAATTTACTAACATTTTTTCACCAGGTATGTTCAGAAGTAAGGCTATAAAAGCCAAAGCACATGGAATTCAATAAAATATTAGATTGCATAAAATATTTTAATTTTTAAGATTATTGGGTAGTTAAAAAATTATATATAAAAAGCTGTTCACGTTATATTCTTCAATTTTACAATGATGTTCCCTTAAATTTATTAAATTGTTCAACACATCTGAAAAACACCTACTCAGTTTTTAAAAAAAAAGTCACTTTGATATTTTATATGTAAGTTATATTTTTTCAACTCAGATTAAACATTAAATCAGTTAATTTTCCTCAAATAAATTTCAGAAATTATATTTTATTTCTGAGATTCTTTTTAATAAAGAAAATTATTTTGTGTTGACAGATCTGAATGTATTGATAAAAAAATTACAGTCAATTTAAATTTGGTTTGAAATACACCATAGTATGTTGCTTATTGGGAATATTAAATTTAATCTGTTAGCTTAGAATTAAAATAAAAGCTTCAATGAAGATTTTTCATTTTGAAACTTTATTATCAACTTCACTTTGCTTTTTTTTTTTTGTTTTTTTGATTTTTTTTGGAGGTACCTATCTGTTAATAAAGTTACAATTTATTCCTTGCCATTGGGATATTTTTTTAATCAGCACGTCCAAAATCATGCAAACTTGCAAGATATGAAAAAATAAATGATACTTTTGGATTTTGAAAAAGAATTCCCAAAATTCAGGGGCTTATTAGGCTTTATTGAAAATTAGGTTTTATTGAAATTTTATTTATTAACAAGTGAAATATATATATTTATATATTAAGTTTGATGAATATTTTCATTATAGTTATAGTCCCACTTTACTTACCTCGTGGTCAATTCATACTAATTAATTGTGGGTGTTCCTAATTGTCAAGTTTTTATAAATCTAAATAGTTGGAGGTATTACATTATTTTTTATTTTTAAATCCCAAATGTTAACTCATCAAAAATAGTCTGAAATGTACAGAACAGAATTAAAGAAAACTCAAAAATTTTCTTTTCAAGAGTTGATGATTTGATATATACTGTATATTTTTTGTTCCCAAAGGAAAAAAATAACTCTATGATGTATTTTTGTTTGTAAAATATGTATTTTTAGTGGACAATTTTAAGTCTTCCAGTTATTGGCTGTCGCCAGTAAACTTGATATGAAATAAAAATGCGTTTGAAGAATGTAAAAATGCAAAGTTAAATTGCAGTTCTGAGTAGGAACAATTTTTAAATTATTTTATCTATTTTTTCACATTTTAATTATTTCCTTTTTATGGATGATCAAAAGTGAACTTCAATTTTTAAATTATATCCTTTGATTAATGCACTTCATTAATGAATAAGAGCTAAAATTTTCATTAAAATAAGATAATTCCTTTATTTTTAATCATTTTTTTCTTAAATGACAATAAATTTTTAAGTCAAACTGTATATGCTGTGATGTTTTGAGGTGTCACTAATGTTTTATGAGATTAGTAGCTAAAAGGAACAAAAAGTAAGCATAGTGATCGATAAATTTATACATCAAATTTTCTAGTTAATTTTCTTTTTAAGAAATTTACCTATGAAAATTATTAAAAAGACCTTGTTAGGTGAAATGAAATATTTTGACATGAATAGTTAATAAAATTATTGAATAATAATTGTAATGTATAAAAATTACCCTGTACCTATTAATCTTTTTTCCTTTTTTTTATATCTTTTGACAGTGTAAGAAATTCAAAACGTTTTATTCAATGTTCCATAAAGCTTTAATATTTTTAGGCCTTTTACTTGCAAGAAAACAAGTTGTTTTGAGTAAGTTTGATATTCCAGATTTGATTTGCTATGCAATATTTTGAAATTAGGGGATGGGTTGTAAGAGAAGTATTGTTGACCGTTGAAAAATGTATTTTTCATAATATGTCATGCAAAAAGCAAAGTAATTTTTATTAGAAAATCTAATTAGTCATTAAAAATACTATTTTTCTTTAAAAGAAATATCTGAAATAGGTATTGAAATTGTAGATTTTTTAAAAAATTTTTTCTTTTTTCTATTAGAATTCATCAAATTAGGAATTTGAATTAGGTTAAATTTAAATCTTTTTTTAATGGATTAACTTAAGGTTATTAGCTGTCAAATAAAACTAAAATTTGACATCAAAGAATACATTTAAATTATTTAAAATAGCTTTTAACCTTTTTTTATTAAGTTCATGGAGATTCCATTTTTTCAAATATGACACTTATGATTTGAAATTTTAATTTTGTTTGTTTTAATAAATCACATTACTTAATGTTAGTTAAATTTTAATAATATCCAGGATGCATATTTCTCTTAATAATGCAAAGCTAAACAAAAGTATATTTTCACAACAAATTTTTCTCAATGATATGTAATAATCACAATTTATCTGTTCCATAGCCTATAAATAGACAAAATCAATTCACTCTTGTGCATGGCATTTAATCAACTGTTGATATTACAAGTTTCACAGTCTCCTATCATCTCTAGCTGGATTATCACAATGTTGCTGTTGGTGGTACCTGACTGCCATCTTTCTTCTATCAGCATCAATAATATTTTTTGAAAAAAAAAATTTATTAACAATTTGTAGGAGAGCGAAAAATTTATATAAACATATCTTCCCAGTAAAATAGGAATCACTCTTCATATAGAAGCTATAGTATAATGTTGGAGAAAAGGGAAACAGAATTTCTCCATGAATGGAGAAAAATCATTTTTTTTTTTTTTTTAATCAACTCACTCCAAGTAAGGTGATGATGCCACTAAGGTGAAAGGAGTTACTGAGAAGAGAATAAAAAGACTTTAGAAGGAACTAAAAAGCTAATCCTAACCTAGGAACAAAGGATTCATTATATGTAGCATCTTTCCTTGCAATATTTTCATTGGAAAGTTTCTAAAAATAATTTTAGAAAATCATTTTTTTTTCTCCTGACAGATTTCTTGGTGCATATTATAATAACTATTTGGAGGTAAACAACTTTTCATAATATCACTTTCAAATATAACATTTCTGGTTCTATGGAGGGAATACAAATTGTTTCATGTAAGATGTTTTGCTTGATATCCAGCTGAAATCTTCCCATCAACAAACTAATAATTGCCAGATTCATATTACCATCTTGATTTATACAATTTTGATAGAACAAACATTATTACTTAATATTTTAAATTAATGTTTCTTTCTCTCTTCCTTAAAAAGTAAAAAGCAAAGCTTCCTTTACTATTAGGCTTCAAATTCAATGCTTTTTGTATGATGTCATAATCTTTTGATTAAAGACTCATACCAAAATTAATGTTCTGTTGATCATTTTTAATGACCATACATAGAATTGCACAAACTATTGTATGCATGTATTTTATCAAACCAAAGTTTGCTTATAAGTTGAAATAATAATCTATAAAAGAATAATATTTTAGATATTTCAACAGTTTTCAGAAAAATACCATTGTTTTTGTATATTGAGTATTCTTTTCAACACAAAAGGAATTTATTTAAGATAAATGCATTGATTTTTCTATTGATCTTCTCTGACTGCTGCATTATTGTATCACTGTACTGCTCCAAACTAGCTTTAGTAGAGAATTAAATGTATTTAAAAAAAATACAAACTGTATTCATATATTATTCATTGTCTCTGCTAACATATTTTTCATTGCTTTTGCTTCCCCAGATGTTTTGGCTGAACAGAAAATCATGACAGAAATCAAGACTCTTGAAATTTCACCAAGAACAGACAAAATATATGCTGCAGTCTTGATGGGAAAGTTGTGTATTTACATTTCTAAAAGAATCACAGAATATTAACTAATCAAAAATGTACTTTGAAATGTGTGATGTGTCTTTTCTATAAAAGCATAGTTTTACATGAGTAAAAATTAGAATCCATATTCATTTGAAGTTTGCAAATCTTTGTAATTCTTTAGATTTAGTGTACCATATGGAAACACACAGTGGAGAAAAAAGATATTCTTGTGATATTTGTGGAGCTGCATTTTCTCAGAAGTCAAATTGGGTGTGCCACCTGCGGACACACACTGGAGAGAAACCATATTCTTGTGAATTTTGTGGATCTGCATTTTCACAGAAGTCAAATTTGGTATGCCATATTCGAACACACACAGGTGAGAAACCATACTATTGTGATATTTGTGAATCTGCATTTTCACGGAAGTCTCATTTGGAGCAGCATATGCGAACACACACAGGAGAAAAACCCTACATTTGTGAAGTTTGTGGATCTTCATTTTCACAGACCTCATCTTTGAAGTGTCATATGCGATTACACGCTAGAGAGCAACCATATTATTGTAAAGTTTGTGGATCTGCATTTTCACTGAAGCTTCATTTGAACCATCATATGCGAACCCACACTGGAGAGAAAGCATATTCTTGTGAAGTTTGTGGATCTACATTTTCACGGAAGTCACATTTGGAGTGCCATATTCGAACACACACTGGAGAGAAACCATTTTCTTGTGAAGTTTGTGGATCTGCATTTTCACGGAAGTCACATTTGGAATGCCATATGCGAACACACCCTTGTTAGAAAACATATCCATATAAATTCTATATATGCAGCTCTAATTTCTAGCCACATGTACACACACACACACACAGAGGAGAGGAGCCATATTCTGGTCAGGTTTCTGAAAATACATTTCTACATTTTTCCTACTTCCTGTGCAAAAGCACACTTTACAGAAATGTCAGTGTTTGCAAATGAAATGAATTTTTTAAAAACCCACAATGTAGAGAAAATATTCTTCTAAAATCTGTAATTTATAATGAATTCAAAATATTTTGTAGACTTGTGCACTGGAGAGACCCCATATTCTTGTGAATTCTGTAGATCTGACTTTTCAAACAGTTCTCAGCATAAAAGAGACATAAACACACCCTGCTGATAAAGCATAGTCTTGTGAACCACTATTTCTCATTAAGAAATAAACATTCTAACATATAAAGCACACTTTTAACTGTAAATTTGTAGTGAATTGTTTTCATATACATGAATAAAAGTTAACTAAAATCAAAATTGAACTGTAAGAATCTGCATTTTAATTAACATAATGGCAAAACATACAACATGAGAAAATGTATATTAATTTCAGTTAATAATTTATACAAATAGAAACGGGACAATAGAAAAAAAATTGTGATGTATTTTTTGTACATGGATGAAATAAAACCATATATTCAGGTAAATATAAATTGATTTATTTTATATGTGCAAAATATTAGGAAAAGTCATTTTCAGTGTATTTTCCATATTTCTTTACAAGGCAGCCATGAACCCTTTCTCTGTTTTGTGAAATTAATGTTGTCTTGTTGATAATCTTTTCATCTCATTGATTCAAACAGTTCATTTTGGATGTTATTTTCATAAGTTTAATACATTTTGGATATTTTCAATTTCACACGTGTTGTAACATTTAATACGATCAGCAATAGGTCATTGAAAAGCAGAGAAAGCAATACTAAATAAACATATTTGCATATACATTGTCAGAAATGCACATACATATCCCATTATAGATAGAAAGTGTAAAAATCAAATTTAAAACATTTTAAAAATTCAATAAGATGAAAAGTAACTATTGTCTGAATAAGTCAAACTAAAACAATTGTACAGCCTTCATTAAACATGACTGAGAGGGCTGTAGACGTCTGTGTCTTCCTTTGAATTGCCAAAAATATTCAGCATTTGATAATCAAGGGAAATTAATATTTATTTTAAAAATTTTCCAAGAAAATGCAATCAAGATAAAATATATTTCAATAAATGATACAAAGGAAATTTTATGTCTGCTTCATTATGTACGTATGTTTTAATTCTTCTCTGTATACCAACCCAAAACCTATTTTGGTAATATTTTGCTTCTTAATGGAGACATTTTCTTATGATTTTGCTTTTTCATTCCTAACTGACAAAAGGATATTAATGGCTTGAATTTTGGCACCTGTCTTAGCTCTGTTCTTTCTAGAAAAACTTGACTTTTAGAAAGGTGCTTCACATTACTACATTTACAATTTCTGAATTCTTTCCCAAGCCAGAGTGGTAGTGCCTGTTAGGGTTCCAGCTATGGGCAAATAGTGAACCCCAAAACAAAAAATAAAAACTATGAAAGTATAAAAATACATCTCATAGTAGAATTAATAGCATTAAATTAAATGACCAATACATTTTATCAGAAGTTGAAGGCATATAATTGCATTCAAAATATATTTAGTTGCAGCCATAAAATTGTTCAAAATATTTAGATTTTCGCATTAAATAATCCATAGAGGTTGATATGCTGCTAAACTAAATAAACCAACCAACTTTCCTAAGCAATTTCCTTCCACTTTTTATATTCATCACTTTGGGATGCTCTTGGACATATGATTACTCACTTAGAGTTTTTGGCCTTTCAAGAATAATACACGTTCAGCCAAAGTTGATTAAGCTTCAGCTGGGGTTCTTTTAGCATTATCTCACCCATGAAAGCAACTTCTGCTGGAGAATTGCTTCAGAGCTTATTTGATTTGAGCATGGCCCTACTCACCCAAGTTGTGATTATTAATCTAAGTATATCTTGATCTGAGTCAAATCTTTTTGCATTTCATCAGCGTTGCATAAACTGATGTCTATTCTACCTTTATGTTTGAAATTCACTTTTTCATTCCTGATTGACAAGTTTTCTTACAAATGTTATTAGCCTGAACATTGACCTTTGTCTTATGTTTATCATTTGTTTTCTCTGTACAAAAAAAAGTTTAGAATGTGGGTTCCCTTCAGTATCTTTGCAACACTCCTACTGTTCATTGTGAAACAGCACTGGCCATGTTCAAAGGTTTAATTGCATGAAATCAATGAATGGTGATCTGGAGGCATTACTAATTGGATAATAATTATTAAAATTCTCAGAAGATTTGGGAGAAAAAAAGGGGAAAAAGAAATGAGTTAATAATTATGTTTTAAACAGTGAAATTAATTTAAGAATGCTTCCAAAGAGAATTGAACCCCAAAATAACTAGTCAAGATTCAGTAACATTAAGCAGAACCAAATTTTACCCAGGCTATCCACTTCCCTCTAATAAGTAGATAGGATTAATGTGTTGTCTGAATTTCTGGGTTCAGAGACCTCAAATTTGGGGGTTGTATACATTAGTACTATTCTCCAAAAATGCTATTATTCTCACAGAAAAGGAGTGAACAAAATTCTTTAAACAAAGGAAGCCATGTGATTTATGTAAAAATTTCTTATGGAGATTGGAAGTATAAAAATTAGATATATCAATATTAAATTTTAGTGTGGTATTATTTACACAAACCTACAGGAAATTCTGAACTGAATCCTTTATTTAAATATAACAAATTGCCATATGGGACAATGGTCTATTGATTTGTGAATTTGATAACATAGAGTTTGAGTAGTGTATACTTGCACTTAGTGGAAACAAGTGAGCAATAACTGAACAGAATAACTGAACTGTGGCTTTACTGGCAAATGTTGAGAATACAATGAATAGACTGTGTAAAGAAAGAGGAAATTTCAAAGGAAATACAATGAAACTTGTTACAATCATCAAATGATAGCCAGCATTTGGAAAGACACAATGAGGAAGAAAAGATTAGAGAATTAACACTGACAAGACTCATCAAAGGCAAGCAAAACAGGAAAGCATCAAGTATCCTACTTAAGAATTTTGTTACTATTTACATTGTTTGGACTGTTGTCCTCATCTTTATTGTCACATTCACAACATTTCAGCCATTGTATGCTCCGACCGTCTACAGGTTATATATAAAAAGATGTTAAAAATTTTGAGTTAGGGATTGAATATCAAGTACTGCAAAGACAAAGGTGGGGGTGGAGGGAGTAAAGGAAATTATAGACCAAGTTCTGTGTGGATAAAATTTTTAAAAAATGCTGTAAGAAGGCAGAGAAAAGAATCAACCATGATCGTCCACTTCCTGAAGGGACATGGCATATAGGGAGAACTTATCAAATCTTGAAATGAAAATTGTCCTGAATGGCAGCACTTCTTGGTCTTTTTTTACTAATCCAGGTGGGCACCAAGATAGGGCCTGTGCATACAACACAAGAACCGCACCCCTCCCAACTGGAGATTGGGCCCAGGCCTTATTATCTGTTGTATCTTTAAAGAGGTTACAAACAGACAAAGGTGGTACTTGAGTGAAAGGAACAACAACACACACATAGATGATAAAAGAGAGGTTTATTGTAAAAGAGAATACACTACTGAAAGACAGGGAATCTGGTAGCAGGCTAGTAATTCTCAAAGCAAGCCCACAGGTATATGCTGTGCTCACTATATATAGCTACTGATATAGTCAATCCACATAGGCGATAGGGAGTGTGGGACATTTCATTACAACATTATCATATCAGCATTTGCTTTTTTTCTACCTACATTTATATATCTCACAAATGAAACTAAGCACAACTGACTGTTAAAGGATGAAAAATCCTCACAGATTTTAATGTCATTCTGGGGTCATTTTCACATTCACTTTTTTCTATCCATAATGTCGAATGTGTTAAAATTATTCAACTTTTTAACAAGAAAATTCTCAAGTTCATGTTAAAAATTGCAGCAAAACATTGATTTTAGATGGAATGATCTATTATAACAGGTCTCTAATTTGTTCATCCATATTGTATAGTACATAATTAGGCTACAATAAACTTTTTATTTTATATAAATACTGCCTTATGAAAATGGAGATGTAGTAGAGTAAGGGTGTCCACATATCATAGATTTGGCGGGTATCATAGACAGAGCTAAAACAAGTGCCAAAATCCAAGTCATTAATACCCTTTTGTCAGTCAGAAATGAAAAAGTAAAAGAGAAAAGAAAATATTTCCATTAAAAACTAAAATATTACGAAAGTATATTTTTGCTTGGCATGCCGAAAAGAATTAAAACTTTTCTTGATAATATAAATAAAAATGTATATAATGAATTAGACGTAAAATTTCATTCAAAATCTTTGTATTGTTTACTGAAATACATTTTCATCAATGACCTGCATCAGTTCTCATCTTGGTATCAATACTGATGACCCAAACATTTCCTCCTGTCTCAATAGTCTGATCAGTTAAATAAGGTCAAATTGGCAGCTGATCTAAAAAGTAACCTACAGTCTGTTAATGGGGACAAGTAAGGGCATGTTAATTTTAACACCTCCAAAACGAAATTTCTCTCTATTAATCATTTGAGCGACTCTTTTCTGCTTCCTATCAGCATGGTTGATGCTAACCTTCTGGATAGTGACACAAATTGTACCTTCTTGGACAAACAATCTCAGCTGACATGAAGTGGAAAGGTTATGTTGAATTCATTGCTAGGTCTGCTGCTAGAAAGTTGGTTCACCGTGTTGTGCTAGACAATTTTTCTCTCCAGAATCTATCTCACATATTTCTAATTCTACCATTCATCCATGCTTCGAATATTGCCGTCACATATGATCCCGCACTCCTGTTATGTATTTCGCGATTCTTGATAATATCCAAAAGATTCTGCAATATTATTGGTTTTGACCTGGCATCTTAGCTTCAATCACTTTCCCACTGCTGTAATGTAGCTTTCCGCTGCTTTTCCTATACATACTTTCATGGTAATTCTAATGAACTCTTCACTTATGAGTTTAAATGCAGTACTTGATTGGCAGCAAAGTCTAATCTATTCGTAGTTGAATTGGCTAGATGTAACTGTTCCATACTAACAGTTCCTTTTCTCATACTTCTTTCTTGTAGAACTCTCTTCCTGCTCCATGCTTTCCAGCCAACTTTGACCTTCAAAAATTTAAATGCAATGTCAATCGTTATCTACTGTTCTCTTCTATTGTACACACTCCTTAATAATGTTTATCTTTCTTTCTTATTCTTTTACACTTTTGTCTTTGTGACTTCTCTTTGAGCTTTTTTACATTTTGAAAAAAAATAGTCAAACTCAAAAATCAAAATGGATGCGTGGTACAGAGTTTATTTAAATTAAATACCATTTAAATTATAGAACACATAATGGTTTAAAACCAGACGTTTTTTTTTTCTTCAACGCTAAAAACAGGACAGCTCACAGCACAGAAAAATAACAAAAATACACACTGGATGAATTGAATATAGTGAATAAATGTCAGAAAATTTTTCCCTTTCTCCAACTCAGTGCATGAAGACGCATAGCTTACTCACAAGAAATTCATTCTTGCGACGATTCATTCCAAAAGGGACAAGATATTCGTGACAAGTCAGAAATTTTTTCTATATTGTGTATAAAAAAAAAAAAATTAAATGTTCATTCTATTGTTAAACATGTGACACCAGAAGAGAGGACTTCAGCAGCATTCACAGGCCTCATTCACTTTTATCAACCTTTATTTTTCATAGATGTATTAAATTGTCAATCATCAGTTATAATAATATACATTGTATATCTGTTTATATTAGATACAACCATAGGCTTCCAAAAAAAACAAAAACAAATGAAAAATGCATTTAAAATAATTCTAATGACTTCTTAAAGTTAAACTTTAGTTTTCTTTGAAAGATAATAGCCTAAAGTTAATCTGTTAAAAAAAACAACAAGTAATTTATATATGCAAATAATGCTCTTACACCTTTTTAAAATATTGGCAGAGTCACTCATTAAATCTCTATTATAGATGAAAAATGAAAACAACAAATTTAAAAATCTCTTAAAAATGCAAGTTTTGTCCTCGAGATTTGATTCAATGTAAGTTAGTAAATTTAAGGATTGATAAACTGGATTTTGTGAAAATGTTTGATTTTTGCTGAAGATATAGAGAAAATTAACTTTATTTAGCCTGTGAGCTGTTCTTGAGGTCATAGGGCATGACTGTACTCTTCTACTGCAACCCCCAAAGTGCACATAATATTTCAACAATTTTGAATCCTTGAAAAGTACTACAACCTAGAAAATTTATTTTACACATAAACAATGCCAATATCCTCTCAACCTTATAATACCCAGTAGTTTATAATTTTTTATGAGACTTAGTTAGTAGAATTATTTAGTTATACATGTATTGTACAATGTATAAAAAGAGAAATCAATTACAAGCTGGTTTTGCTTGTAATTCATTGCTTTTTTTTTTCTTTCTTTTACTTGTTTTTATGTCATATTTACTCGCACCCAATGAGCTCGTTTTCAATTATTCTGATTTTTAAAAAATTACTAAAATAAGAGAGCTTGTTGTGGAACTCATCTCTTTGGTTGCGAGGTGAGGTCATTTTTTTAGTCAACATTTTTAACGGCTTGTCCCGCAAATCAAATCATTATTTGGCCACGATTTTATAGTTTTCTTTGAGCTTTTTTTCATTTTGAAAAAAAAAAAGAAAAGAAAATAGCCAAACTCAAAAATCAAAATGGATGCGTCGTACAGAGTTTATTTAAATTAAATACCATTAAATTATAGAACACATATGTAATGGTTTAAAACCAGACGTTTTTTTACTTCAACGCTAAAAACAGGACAGCTCACAGCACCAAAAAATAACAAAAATACACACTGGATGAATTGAATATATAGTGAATAAATGTCAGAAAATTTTTCCCTTTCTCCAACTCAGTGCATGAAGACGCATAGCTTACTCACAAGAAATTCATTCTTGCGACGATTCATTCCAAAAGGGACAAGATATTCATGACAAGTCAGAAATTTCTTCTATATTGTGTATAAAAAAAAAAAAATTAAATGTTCATTCTATTGTTAAACAAAGGAACCAAATTTTGTTTAACACCGTTAATTTTTTTTACCATACATTATCAAGCGAAATATATTCACAACTAATTTCCATTTCTTCATAATTTATTGACGTCATTCGTTTAAACTTATTATGAACTGAACGAACAATGCAAAAATTGGTTAGGTTGACTGAAATTCTAAGAAAATCATTTGAATATCAAGAAATCCCGTTTTGTTTTTCTTTATCCATTCTGGTCTGAAAGGTAAGTGGAAGAATACAAGTAATTTTCATACAATCGTTATTTACTGATATACTTCACCATTTTTTAATTTCTTTTTACTTGCTGTTAGTATCAGTATAATAAAAAATGAAAATAAATTCATCTATGATCTCATGATGCCAAATATTTTAAAGAAATGATTATATGAAAAATTAAAAAAAAACATTGGTACCTGCAAAAAAATGAGCATAAACATGATGAAAAAAGTTTTATCGTCAAAACTTTGTTATTAATAATAAGAAGAAAGACAAAATAATTTTTTTAATTAAATTATATTTTTTAATCGTCTTTAGAACCTTCAAAATTTTGGTTACAAGTCTTTTTTTCGCCAGCGCGTGACCATTAGTGGGAAATTTTAGAGCGTCTTTTTGCGGTAAAAAATTGATTTGAAAATTCTTGCAATTGCAAATCAATTGTTCGTTTTTAAATTTAATGAAAGTTTCAGGACGTCGTCACAAATGAATGATTGAAATTGTTTTTGAAATGTTTCTTTTTTAAAACTGTCATAAACATTTCGCTTTGTATTTAAAAAAAATATTTTGATTAAACCACAAGGCATTATAAATTTGGTTTATACATGTCAGAAGAATAAAAAGCACTTCTTATTACATATGACTTTCTTTTAAGTACCATTATTTTGTAAATTAAAAACTTTCATGTTATTGTTACTCTTTAAAAATGTTAGATTACGTTTAAAAAAGTGGAAAGATCGCACAATAATATAAATGACGTAACTTGACGATTTTTTGCAGGAATGTTTATAGACGAAAAAAAGTTTTCCTTTTTCACTTTCTAAAAAAATTAAATAAATTTAAGAAATTCATGAAATACTGGACTTTAAAAATTAACAATAAATGTTGAATTATATAGCGGCCAGCTGACTGAAAAACTATCCTGTCTTTTGTTAATCATTTCATCCCAAGAAAGGCAATAAAGATGCAAGAGGCTTACTGAGTGTGAGGCAAAAAGAAAATATCTAGTACTGCACTTAAAATTCATGAAGTACCATTGAGGAAATTTCATCAGAACAATTATCATGAAAATATTTATAGAAAAGGCAGAAGGAAGCTGTGTTAGATTCATGCGAATGTGACTGAAACTGAGATACCAGGTTATGACCAATTTAAATACGTAGCAGAAGCAGTAGACCAGATGTGGCAGCAATATTCAGCACATGGACGAATGGTAGACTGATAAATGTATTAGATAGATTCTGGCAACAAAAAAATTGTCTAGTATACCACATTGAACCAGCTTTCCTAGCAGCAGATATAGCAAGTGATTCAATATAATTTCTCTATTTTATGTCAGCATAAAGTGTTACCTGAGAATGCACAATGAGGCACTCTTCTGGAGGTTAGCATGAGCCATGCTGATGGAGAGCCAGAATGGTTCTCTTAGATGATTAAAAGAGAGCAGTTTTGTTTTGGAGGCTGCAAAATTAACAAGACATTCCTTGCCCCAGTTAATAACAGATAGTAGGTTATTTTTTTAGATCAGCTGCCAATTTGACCTTATTGAAATGATTAAATCATTAAGGCATAAGTAAATAGTTGTTTCATCATCATAGATACTAATTTGGGAACTGATGACATATGAAAGGTCATTGCTGAAAATTCATCCAGAAATACCATAACCTTTCAACTTATAAAGAACAGCAGTATGCCAAACCCTGTAAAAATGCCTTTGAGATATCCAAAGCAACAGCTCAAACTTCACTATTCTTATCTAAAGCTTCATAGACTCTTTCAGTAATAATCATTAATACATCAGCAGTTGACCTAGAGAAGTGAAAGCCATAATGTTTATCTGAAAGAAGACTTTGTGATGTGAGATGCTTAACCAATTTAATTACAGCCTTTTGTACTCTGACAAGAAAAGATAGAAAGCTAATAGGTTGATAAAAGGAAGGATCAGAAGGTTTTCCTGAGTCCTAAAATCCTGGAACTACAGAAGAGGAGTTCCAACAAGCTGGAAAGCAAGAAATAGCCATTTATTGGAGAGAACAGGAGCCAGTTCATGAGCACATTTCTTAAGGACTATTGTAAGAATACCAGCAAGTCCACATGTTTTGTGGGGATCCAGTTTAGAGATGATCAAAGAAACCTTGGCTGGAGTTATATGCATATCACACAATAAAGACTCATTTCTCAGTGGAACGTCAGACAAAGTGAAGAAACTTTACAAGCAAAGCATTCTGATTTACCAGCAGATGTTAACACTTCAAATTGAGTGAAAAGAGGAGGGACAGAAGACTTACACTTGTTTAACACACACAGCTGCCAGTAGTCACAAGAACCAAAGTTGTTAGAGGCTATATAGTGCTTCATTCTATCAGCAAACAAAGACTTGGCTTCTGCGAGAACACATTTACAATTATTATGAGTAGACACAAAGAATGAAGCTGGTACAGCCAGAAAAAAGTGATTGTGGTGAGCTGAAGCAGCTGAACATGCAGGTGCGAACCGAGGATAAGATTGTACTTTCAGCTGGTATTTTTGAGTTGATAAAAAATATCAATACCAGCTTTAATCCAAGAAGAAGCCTCAGTGGTGCAATTCTCAGTAGGAATGTTAAGAATATCAATCCAAAAAGTGTCTCAAAGAAAGTCACAAAATGAATCCTAATCAGTATACTGGTAACAGAAAAAAGTCATGTGAATAGGAGGTCCTGTCTAAGAGACAACCCAAAAGGAATGTCAACAGATACTAGTGCAGTTGTGATACTCTACAAGAGCTAGGAGGAATCGGGTAAAAAAGCTTGTTGATCAGATTTATTAGGGAAACAAGTAGGGGAATCTACTATTTGACTGAAAGACTGAACAATGGAAAAATTGAAGGTCTGAATACCAGCAACATCAGTAGCATTACAATGATTAAATGAACTGAGTGAGCCATTTCTATATTGTCAGATATTAGGAAAATGATTACAAAATCAATTTTGTATCTGTCTCTATTTCTGAGATGAGGTATTATGTACACTATTTACATTATTCGGACTATTGTCATCTTTGTTGCCATATTTATCATGTTTCAGCTGATGTACACTCCCACCTTCTTCAGGTGGTTGGAATGTCAAACTGAACCCTTTATTTTGCTTGCTGGGGTAGACTGTTCTAGTTCCACGTGCCATGTCTAATGGATGTCTGTTATCAGTTATCTCCAGTTAATTTCCTTCTCCAAGTTCTGCCTTTACCAGGTATTGAACTCACAACTCTTTGGATCTTGTCACTGGATCTAACCAACACCTTTATCAATTTTGTTAGAAAGTAAATTGGAAATTGTTTTTAAAGATAAAACTTTTTATTCATTTGGATGGCCCTTATTTCATCCCTGTGATATTTTGAAAAAATACTTTAGGAAGTCTCTGATAGCAGAATTTATTTGTGGCTTCAGTCAGTTATGTGCCATGTGTGATATACGCTTAGACAATCATGTATCTTTCGATACATGACTGACAAGCCAGATTATTTTCCTGCAGTATGTTGCCATTTCTTTCTGCGGTAGACCAGTTGCCATCCAAGGTTATAGAACCTGGTCTGTCCTGCTATTTACCCATAGCTTGGGGGGGGGGGGAGAAGATGAGGATTCATATCTTTTCCAAGGGTATTAGCATGCAAGTGAATGTAATGGATTTGATTGGAATTCGAACTTGGCTTTCCCATTTCTCAATCCGAGCCACTATCCATTACTCCACTGCACTTGTGGCTTATCAAAGGAAACGGTCTTTTTTTATGGCTGACTGGATTTGTTGGGGACAGGATGAACCACACATGTCCATTCTCACTGACAAACATGAGTCTTGCCTCCTCTCTGGATCAGTGCAGCAAAGAACTAATATGGCACTTTTCCCTCTTAGTCAAATACAACAACATAATTTAACTGAATGTAATAAATACTAATGGGGGTGCTATTCAATAAAGGAATATTTCCAGTTGCATTTTGCCATTATGGGCATTAACATATCTGCAACACAGTAATAATAAGTAATGGCTGGCTGCTCATATCCAAGTATGCCTGTCTACTAGGGCAACTAGCCAATTCCTATTGCAGACACCTGTTGAAAAAACTAGACAGGGTGTAAGTGTTAAGTGTTTGACTGAGGAGTTTGGCATTGGAACAACCACCATATATGACCTGAGGAAACAGGAGGAGAAATTGTGATGAACAGAAATTAATGAAAAATAGAAAAATACTGCACAGAGCAGAAAACGATGATCTTGATCATTTTATAGATACTACATACAAATTAAGTAGCGTCTATTCAAAAATAAAAAAAAAATCTGAAAACTGAAACACTTCTGTTCCCAAGAATTTCGGTTAAAGGATTCTCAACCTGTATTCTGGCCTTGGTGTACCCTCTCAACACTGCGATGGCCTGCATCCCTCTTCTGTTCAAGCTGTGACTTCACTTTGTGCTGTTGAGCTATAGCAATAGCTGTCTTAAGTGTGAGATTAGATTGGAACTGGAGCTTTTCAGAGAGTTCTTAATCTTTAATGCCTATCACTAATCTCTCCATTGTGCATTTGTCTTCATTGAGAAAATCTTAATCCTCCAGCAATTCATAGAGAGCTTTGACCTAATCTTCTACGTTTTTTTCCCCCTCTTTGGTCCCTCTTATGAAAATGTTCACAAACCTGAATAATGTTACACTTGGGTATAAAATGTTCATCAAACTGTTGTAACACTGTTGCATAGTCCTTTCTTTCTTGTTGAGTCAGTTTAAATGTCTTGAAAATTCTGTCTGCCTCTGAACCCACCAGGGTTGGTGTGTACTATACCTGAGCCCAAATTCTAATGAAGCAATTAGGAAATAAGTTTCTTCATCATTGTATGTCCAGAATTCTATATTTGATTTAATTTAACAAACCAAGAATACCCTGCTGTTGTAGAATGTACTTTTCATTCTATTTTTACAAAATCATTATACTCCTCAAATTAACCATTATTAATCACCAATAATCATTATTAATCTGCAAATAAATTTTTATTTTTCAATAAATATCTGGAACAGATTTTGAATTTTTAAGATTTTTGTAAAATTTTGTCAGCATCCATCAAATTAGGAAATCTACCTGGGGGAAATTAGTTTGTTTACACTTCAAAAATATTCAAAATCTTTATTTAATGATTTAAAATTATTTTTCTCTTTTTTTTTTTTTTTTTTTTTTTACAGATTAACTTTAGGCTATTATTTTTTTTTTTTTTTAAATCTGTTTCACCCCATGAAAGGCAGAAAAGCCACTAAGACACAAAGGGTTACTGGGTGTGGAAGAATTAAGAACAGAAACATTACTAATGATTGGGAAAAGAAAAGAGTCATCAGGCAGACAGGAGATAGCGATTGGCATTTCATTTAAATTTTTGAAGATCAAAGTTGGCAGGAAAGCATGGAGCCAGAAGGAAGTTACACAAACAAGAAGTGCAAGAAAAGAAACTGTAATCATAGAATTTATGGTTACATCTAGCCAGCTCAACTGTAAATTGATGTGATCTTGACACTAGCCTATTACTGTCAAATCAAACCAAAATTTAATTTTAAAGAAGGCATTTAAATTATTTAAAATAATTTTTATGCTTTTGCAGTAAGTCCATAGAGATATCACTCTTTAAAATACAAAAGTTAAGATTTCAAAGGGTCGCTTTTTATTGTTAATATATTTATCACACGTGTTAAATTTTAATGTAATCGAAGATAATTGTTTCTCTTAGTACTGCAAATCTAAACAAAAGCACAAATATTTTCACAGTAACATTTTTTTATTAATAGTATAGAAAAAAATCAAAATTTGACTGGGCAGTAACCCATAAAGATACAAGGTCAAAGCATTCCTGTGCATGGCATGTGATCAATTATTGATATTATTTATCATCGCTACCCAGATCATCTCACTATCACTTGCACTTGTGTTTATTATCAACTCTTTTTTACCAACAAAAATAAAAACAAAGGAAGATCTTCAAGTTAAATTTGTAAGTGTTATAAAAGAAATGTTGCTTAAGATTTGTAAGTGTTCACAGGTGAGGACATACCGATTGACTTGATTACCTGGTGAAAGAGGAATTCTGGTCTTTTTTTACAAGAGCGTTAGTGAATAGTGAACAAAGAAGACTTGGTTGGAATTCCAATTCTGCATGTCTGTTTTGCTTAGCACATATTTTTCAATGTGCAAAGCAAAATAGACGTCCATTGCTGGATTTAGATAAAGAGAGGCTTGAGGCATCTTCCACTTCCTTATCAAGATCGATAATAATGTCAAAAATATTAGATACCTTGGATGGAGTTTCTCATAGTCTTTAGCCTTCCAATCCAAAACATAAATGCAGCACTGATATCTGCACAGCAACTCCTTGATATAACTTATCATTGCATGTAAATTTTGAAACATTTTTAAGATTGAGATAAAGAGAGGCTCTAAATATTTCCACTTAGAAGACTCCTCTCAAAACCTATGACAGTATCCAAAATATTATCCACCTTGACTGGAGGTTCTCCTAGATTATGAGGATCCTTCCAATCCAAAACACAAATCTAGCCTTGATATCTGAACAGCTGCACTTGACATGACTTATCATTGAATGTAAATTTTGAAACATTTTAAAGATTGAGATAAAGAAAGGCTGTAGACAATTCCACTTGGAAGACTCCTTTCAAGACCTATGACAGTATCCAAAATATTATCCACCTTGACTGGAGGTTCTCCTAGATTATGAGGATGCTAGTCTTCAGCCTTCCAATCCAAACATAAATCTAGCCCTGATATCTGAACAGCTGCACTTGACATGACTTATCATTTAATTTAAATTTTTTCAATACTTTTAAAATGAGTTGTATTTTTGAAAATATTAAGTTTGTAGAAGAGAACAACATTTATATAGACATTTCAACAAACATAGACCTTCATGCCTGCAAAAAACCTCAGTGTCAAAAGAATAATTTTATATTTACAACATTCTAAAAACTAATACAATTAAAACTAATGCAATATTTATCATTTACCAATTTATAAAGAAATAAATATGAAAATTTTTCATTCCTAAATTTATAAATATTTACTAAATTATTACAATATGTGAACCAACTATACGAAAATCCTTATTATTTACCATTTTATAAAATTCCAATAAATTGACAATTAGCTGATTTTTTGCCAAACATTCCAGTAAATAATATAATAGTGTAAATAAACAAGCTAATAAATAAATAGTATTTATTTATTGTTTTTTGTCAATTCTCAAGAAGAAAGAAAATGTACAAATTCACTTTCATAGGTTTATATTTTATTACAAATCTAATCATCACTTTTTAAAACATTTAAAAAAAAAAAACACTTTTTAAAATGTTGCCGAAGTGTGAAGTTTGTTAAAATAAAAATGGTGTTGTGTCAAAAACTCCTTTTGACACCATTTTTTTTCAGACACAAAGGTTTTTGTTTGCTGACATTTCTTCCTAATATAATACGAATCATTCTTCATGTTAATCCTATAGTATTTTGTAAGATAAACGTTAAGCACAATCTTTCCAGAGACATATCTTTAAAATGTATAAAACTCAGTGAGATTAGGATTTTATAAGTGAATTAATTTGCTGAGGTAGTCACATGAAGTGTCTTTCCTTAGAAAATTTTGAATGAAAACTTTTGAAACTTTTTGAACATAATTTTTATCATATTTTAAATTAACAGTGAAAATTTTATACACTGCCAATACTCTGTTGACTTTTATAGATCTTTAAAACCAAGATTGTCTTTCTTTTCCCTTCCTGAAATATTCCCTTGTGCTTTATATTGTAACTATTTACATATAAACAACTGTTTGTGCTGTGACTTTCAAAACTATCTGTAGCTCTATAGAATGGATACAAAATGGCTTTATATCAATTTAGTTCTTATTCATGGCACAGAGATTTTTTTTATAAAAAAATGATATTTATGCAGTTGTCCAGCTGAAGTGCATCAGCCAGTTACGTGCAATACGTGATACATGCTTAAGCAATCATGTATCTTTCGATACATGACTGACGAGGCAGATTTGTTCTCAGAGTAGGTTACCATTTCTTTCTTCAGTAGACCAGTTGCCATCCAAGGCTATAGAACCCATTCTGTCCTGCTATTTACCCATAGCTGGAGAGAGAAGAAGAGGATTCATACCTTTCCCAAGGGTATTAGCATGTAAGTGAATGTAAAGGATTCAACTGGAATTTGAACTCTCTGAAGCAATAATTGCCAGATTTAAATTACCAGCTTGTTATAAAATGAACATTATAACTTGATATTTTAAATTGATTCCTCATTCTCTCTTCTTTCAAGTAAAACAAAGATTCACTTAATCAAAATGCTTTAAATTCAGTGTCCTTTATATGATGACACAGACCAGTGATTCTCAACCGCCGTTACAGGAATGTATGATTTGATTCAAAATGTCTTCATAAATGTTCCTTCTAATATTGGATTTTAGTTATGTGAAGAACAAGAGTTAGCAACCACTTCTGGTGATCAAGGGCTCAAAATAAAACAATTAATGGTAACCATTGTTATGTTTTGTATTTCAATACAAAGGCAATATCTCATATTAGCTAAAAAGGTTTTATCAGTTTTATTGCAATTTTCTACTTATGTGAATTATGCTTCTCAACCCTAAATAACATAAAAAAATAAAAACATGAGAAAGACTCCCCTCAACTGATGAAGAAATGAGGCTCTGCTTATTGCACATTCAGCCAAACATTGAAGAAATCATGAAAAAACACCAGGCATAGGTTTCACTTTAAATAAGCAGCACAAATAGTTGAATAGAAACATTGAAATAAAGTAAGTTCATATTTGCATGTGTATTTTTTTAAAAAATCTATTGTTTTATTTCATAATATTTAAATGTATACCCTTTAAAATTTTTTGCTATGTGTGCCTTGATATTTTCATTTACTCTGAGGTTTGCCGTTGCTTAAAAAAGTTGAGAAACACTGATATAGACTATTGCCTCATTTCAACATTCATGCTTAAATGAATATTCTTTTTATTGTTTTTAATGGCCTTACTGACACTACATTTTAAAAGTTTGAAGCCACCCCCAGAATTGGCATGGGATGAACTTGACAGAAGACTGAAAAAAAAAAAAAAATGAAAAAGCGTTCATTGAAAAAAGAACGGAAACAATTATCAAACTTATACTTTGAGAAACTTTTGCAATGAATGCGAAAAGTTTGTATTGCAGTAATCAGGGCTAAAGGAGGATATTTTGACAAGAGCAAAATTTAATCATAAAATACATTTTTTTCTTTTTGGCATTAATAAAATGTTTAAGAAAATATGTCACACTTTTTAAGCGTGTATAATAAATTTCTCTTATTTAAAGTACAAAACAACTACTTTTGGGGACAATTTTAAAAAATTACCAAGGGTGGCCTCAAATTTTTTAACTGTAGTGTACATCATAATTTCTTTACTATTGTAGTAGTGTGTTTTTTTAAATTGGTTTGTTTACAAGTAGAAAATTTTTATGTTTAATCCTTTTGGGACCATTTCATAGTTTTAAAAAGAATATTTCAGATATTTGAAAATTTTCCAGAAGAATACTATGTACTTGTATATTGTGTATTATTCTTTTTAGCACAAAATGAAGTTAACATAAACTTATTGATGTTTTTTTTTCCTGGCCCCTTTATCGCTGTGTCTCTGTACTGGACTAAACTAGCACTAATATATAGCTACTTGTACCTGTTAAAATACAAACTGATTTCATATATTATTCACTGTATCTGTTAACATATGTCGTATTACCTTTTCTTCACAGATGTTTGACTGAACAGAAAACCATGATATGCATGAAAAACTGCAATTATTGTGAATTTCAATGAAAGAAAACAAGAGTCTTGGCTTTCTATCAAAAGCAGAGAAATATATACTGCAATATTCAAGTAAAAGTTGTGTATCTGTATTTTCAAAAGCATCACAATGAACATTAATTTGTTAAAACCATGCACATTGAAATGTTTGTTTTGTCTTTAAAAAGCACAATGTTGCATGCCAGTAAAAATTAGAGAAAAGCCAGATTCTTGTGAAGTTTGGAAATCTTTCTAATGATTGAGATTTACTGGAAATGGAAAAACACAGTGGGCAGAAACTATATTCTTGTGATATCTGTGGAGCTGCATTTTCCCAGAAATCAAAAGTGGTTATCCATATGCGAGTACATACTGGAGAGAAACCATATTCCTGTGAAGTTTGTGGAACTGCATTTTCACAAAAGTCATCTTTGGGGCGCCACAAGCGAACACACACTGGAGAGAAACCATATTCTTGTGAAGTTTGTGGATCTTCATTTTCACTGAAGTCTCCTTTGCAACACCATGTGCGAACACACACTGGAGAAAAACCATATCCTTGTGAAGTTTGTGCATCTGCATTTTCACAGAAATCCCATTTACTGCGCCATATGCGGACACACACAGGAGAGAAACCATATTCTTGTGACATTTGTGAATCTGCATTTTCACAGAAGTCATCTTTGGAGCGTCATATGCGAACACACACTAGAGAGAAACCACAGTATTTTGAAGTTCGTCGATCTAGAGTTTCACGGCGGTCACATTCCGAGTGCCAAATGCAAACACACACTGGGGAGAAACCATATTCTTGTGAAGTATGTGGATCTGCATTTTCATGGATGTCACATTTAGTGTGCCATATTCGATCACACACAGGTGAGAAACCATATTCTTGTGAAATTTGTGGATCTGCATTTTCACGTAAGTCCCATTTGGTGCGCCATATGCGAACACACTCTGGATAGTAAACAATATCCATCCTAATTTTGTGGATATCTGTAGACATGTCAAATTTAGTGCATCATTTACTAATCCTCTTTTGAGAAAAACACTGTTCTTGGGAAATTTGTTAATATACACTGAAGAGAAACCAGTTTAATGACAAGTTTTGGTATCTGCATTTCCTGGCTATATATGATATACTATATGCAAACACACAGAGGGGAGAAACCATGTTCTTGTGAAGTTTATGGATCTGCATATTCATCTTTGGAGCACCATATACAAACACACACTGAGCAGAAACCATATACTTGTGATAGATGTAATCATAATTTCACTATTGTCATGCTTGTTGAGACATGTGCAGACACGCTAGACTGAAGCCATATTCTTGTGAAGTGTGTGCCCCAATGTTTGCAAAAGTAATGCATTTAGCAAAATCACATTTTTACACATACTGGAGAGAAAATATTCTTGTAAAATCTGTAATTCACCCTTGTCAAATACTTTCAATTTGAAAAGACTTGTACAGTTGCAGACCGAAGAGACACCGAGTTCTTGTGAATTTGTATGGTTTTCAAGGAATTCACAGATGAAAATGTACATGCAAACACACCTGGTTTATAAAGTTTATGTGAATTCCATAATTTTTTTCAAATTTCTCATTTAAAAATAAACATGCTAACTTAAAATATATTTTTAACAATTTTGTGGATAAACATTTTTAATGAACATGTTATATTTGAAATGACAACTGTACAAATCTGCATTTGCATTGAAAACAAAGGCACAGGCATATTACAAAGAAAAATATGTATATTTACTTAATGCAGGTCAGTCAATAATTTATACATACAAATGCAAGCAGGACACATCAAAAAGATTTTGAGATGTATTTTTTGTATATGGATGAAATAAACTCATTTTTTCAAGAATCTGGTAAATATGAATTTTGATTAATTTCATATAAACAAAATATTTTTTGATAAACATTCCTTTTCAGGGTCTTTTAATAAAATGTCTTAATACATTGGCGATATTAATGCAAAATGAATAGAAACTATCTCAGTCAGATATTTCAACTCTATTCACCGATTTACTTTTCCATATTGTTAACTGTTATGCCATGAAACCCTCCTATATCTGGTGTAAGAAAGCCTTCATATAAACAAAATATATTCTGATGAACATTCCTTTTCAGGGTCTTTTAATAAAATGTCTTAATATATTTAAGATATTAATGCAAAGTAAATAGAAACTAAGCCAGAATTGGAACTCTATTCACTGATTCAATTTCCCATATTGTTTACTATAAAGCCTTTCTATATTTGGTGTAAGGAAGCCTTCATAGAAACAAAATATATTCTGATGAACATTCCTTTTCAGGGTCTTTTAATAAAATGTCTTAATATATTTAAGATATTAATGCAAAGTAAATAGAAACTAAGCCAGAATTGGAACTCTATTCACTGATTCAATTTCCCATATTGTTTACTATAAAGCCTTTCTATATTTGGTGTAAGGAAGCCTTCATAGAAAGAAAATATTTTCTGAAGAATTTTCTGATTTTCAGGGTTCTTAATAAAATGTGTTAATACATTTGAGATATTTTCGGAAAGTGAACACAAAGTATCTAAGATAGAATTTGGACTCTGCTTGCTGATTCTGTTTTCCATAGTTTTTTGTTGTTAGGTTTCAACCTTCTATATTTGGTATAATTAATATCATGCAATTTTTAACCTTCGTCCGATTGAATCAGGCAATAGTTTTATTTTCATGTCTTTACTCCTTTTGGGACATTTTCATAGTTTAAAATGTATCTCCACTGCTTTTTATGTGTTGTCCATATATAGACATTAAACAATGCCATAGATAAATTATTACCCATCAATTATCAAATGCGTTAGTCAGTTTTCTTTTTTTCATTATTATTATTATTATTATTATTATTATTATCTAAGCATGAAATACAAACATAGCTAAAAGTCTTTCAGCACCTTCTTGTGTGGTGGTAGACAAAATATTAAATCTTCCAAATTTCCCAGATAAACTCTCATGCACTAACTGCATGTTTTTGCATGCATGCAATATGTATGCATATGTTTGTGTTGGGACAGTTCCTACCCTGGGTGGAGCAATAAAGCTGTAGATTTGGAGATTAAAAAAAGAGAAGATAAACTGTCTTTGCGCATGAGTGACTTAAATGTATTTCTACCATACATATAACATGCACACACATGGCTGGTGCAAGCATCTCATGCCCACCCCCGAAACTATGACCCCCCACATATGATACAGAGTCCCCCACTCTACTACATCTCAATTTTCATAAGGTAGTATTCATATAAAATACAAATTTTATTGTAACCTAATTATGTACAATAAGGGATCATATGCAATATATGTGAACAATTTAACTAGAAAAATTGAAAATAAATGCAATGTATCTAAATACAAATTAGAGACATATAATAGTTCATTCCATCTTAAATATATCAACAACATTTTGTTGCAATTTTTCTTGTTGAAGAGCCTACATTAGGGATAAAAAATAGTGACTTTTATAACAATCAATTGGTTTATTTTCAAGATTTAACATGAGCAAAACAAATTCATAGATTTGGTCAAAAAAAATTCCATAAAATATTTTCATCCTTTAATTTTAGTTTTGCTTAGTTTAATTAGTAACATATATAAATGTAGGTAGAAAAAAGCATGGGTAGTATGCACTAGTCCTGCACACACACATACACACGCACACACATACTTTCACTGTTTGAAATAGGACATTGAAACATTCTTATCCCACTCAGTCTGGACAACCATTACCATGAGATGAGCAATAAAATCATAAATTTAGAGAAAAGAAATGAAAAAGAAAGAACATAAAAATTTAACAGCCATCATGTCTATAAAATTGTCTCTTTGCTTACATGTGTTTATGGCTGTGAAATAAAGGAAGTAAATAAAAACTGCCAGCTCTTCTTTCTCTTACCTTATGTTAAGGTAGCATTCGTACTGTATTGGTAATCATTTCAGTCTGTTCTGTCTAGGATAAAGTGAATTTTAGGTTACACTTTTGTAAATATTAGTAGTTCAAAAAACATTGTGAATTGTCATTTTCTGTCATCTGTGTAGGTAAAGAAAGTCATCAATTGTTTTTATTGGGAAAGATTTATCTATATATATGGCCAGTGTATATTCGCTGGGTAGTCATTCTTCTCTGAGCATGGATCAGATGTCAGACCCGGGTAGATGGCCGACATTTCAGTAGATTGGTAAGGCCCCGAATTGCTTGTAAGACAGTTATTGCTGAAGAGTACACCTGCAATTTCTGCACCAGTACAAAAACACAGACATATACATAACAGAAGAATTGAGAAAGGTCAAGGAGCTGGCTATTACTTGAGTGATTACAATTAGAAATTTCCCATGCATAACCAAAGAATTGACTGAACAACACTTTAATGGTTCCAACCCGAATCTCCAATTCACCATTCCTGCATAGCGTATTTTGATCTACAGTAGCTAATAGACATTTATTTCAACCATTTGTTTTATTCAATGAACCTGTTGTCAGAGTTATTAACAGTGTTTTGCATTTCATTGATGGAATTCTTTTTCCAGCCTGAGTTCCAACAAGCGCCTGGATGAAAGAGACAAAAGTTTACTAAACCTATGGACAGAGTTGTATAATCCTCGATAGGTGTTTGTGTAATCTTTGATGGGGGTTGTACAATCTTATCCATAGTACACAATATAAAGGGTTCATACTAAACATCGCAATCAATCCTAATATCATAAGATTTGAAGAGACCTGAATCAACCCTACTGAGATGACACACCAGCCCCAACCAAGGCGGGAAAAGAAAACCAATTGACCATGAGGTGAATATTCAGCTATGTGCCATGCGTGATACACGCTTAGGCAATCATGTATCTTTCAATACGTTACTGACGAGGCAGATTTTTTCCCACAGTAGGTTGCCATTTCTTTCTGTGACAGACCAGTTTCTATACAAGGCTATAGAACCCTGTCTGTCCTGCTATTGAAGGTTGATATGCCATAAAACAAATCAAACCAAACCATAATTCGGTATTAATCTAGGTTGCATGTAGAATAAAAAGAAATAAATGGAGTGATTGTTCTAAGAAAGAGACCCTATAAAGAGATAAGGCACAAATTAACTATAAAGAAGGGTCTACTATGCAATGGAGTTGTTTTAATACTACCAGAGACATTAAAAAAAAGATGTCATAAAAAGCATACACGATGCTCATCATTGTGGAATAATAGCAACACAGAGATCATTAGAATTGGAACTGTGGTGGCCTGGGTATTCGCACGATGTAGAAAAATATGGACAAAAATACCAAAAATTTAGGGAAATAAAAATCTTTTGCTAAACCACGATACATTCATGCTCTTCTTTTCTGGAATGAGCTGGACAATACATGATGGGTCTGGTAAACTGTCTGACATTTCAATTTGCAATACTTTTAGTAAGAGTATAAATTATAAAATTATCTGAAAATAAAGACAAAATAATTTTTTTAATAACAGGAGCCAGGGTTAGAGAAAATACCAAATATGTTTAGTTTTCCCTATCAAAGACTTTTACATCATTCATAGTCGGGGTCAAGAGGTAAAAGCTATGGCCATGAAACTTTGAAGGGATATAGGTACTGTACTGACAAAACAAAATAATACTTTAAAAAATATCGGCTGACGTGAGAATTTTTATGATGTCAACATAAATCTTACCCAAATTTGCTCTGATTTATTTGCCTAAATTTGGATGAATTTACTCATGACATGATAATGAAGTCTGACAAGAAGAAAAATAAATGATACATAAATGTTTTTGTATTATAAAAATTTTGCTGATTACAGCTATGGCACATGACGTCACCAAATTTTATTTGAAAATTTAAAATTCAGTAAAAAATAACACAAAATGCTGTGACTTAATTTTCTATGCAAATAAAATGAAAATATTTTTTGGCATTTCTCACTAAAATTTGATATTTTCTTGCATTAATGATATAATTAATTACATTATTTTATTTATAATATATTTTCTGGATATAATTATCAAAGATCTACAAAATGCCACCAGGTTTGCTGAAATTGGTCAATACAGCAAGAAGGTATTGGCTTTAAAGTAAGCACTCCCGCAAATAAATAGCGGCCATTTTGAATTCCAAATAGCAGAAAACTGACCATCAACCCAGACACAGCACCTACGTTTTTATGAATCTCACATAGTACATTTACAATATCTGAAATCAAAATCTCTTGCTGTGAATGTTTGCATGGGACCCAATTCACCTCCTAGACTAAGGAGGAACTTGAAAGGGAGGAAAACGTGAGGTTTTAGCATCCCACTACCACTTTCTTATCAATATCTAATTTTATACAATTTTATGCAAAAAAGTGGAGATTGCTACAATCTAATACAAAAATAGTGTTTAATACTTTTGTTGTAAATTCTCAAGAACAAAAAAGGAAATGTATAAATTTACTTTCACCATGTGTTTAGCTTTTATTCCAATTTTAATCATCACTTTTTAAAACAAAAAAGTGAAGGTTGTTAAAAAAGCAGTGTCATTGAAAAAAATCATCCTTTTTAACACTATGTCATATTGTGGGCACATTTATCCATGTTTACCATTATTTTTATATAAGTGTGAAATAGAAATATTGTAAAGAATATTTCATCCCACCCACTATTTGGTGGGGGGGGGGGGGTAGACAAAGTATTTTTAATTTTTTTTTAATTCCTCAATAATTTACTTTTTTTTCATCATGTTTTTATCACAACATTCAAGTCTTTATATTTTACAAGCTTTAAACATGCAACATAGATTAGAAACAATTTATAAAGTATGGATGTAATCTAAAAATCTAAAAAGTAATTTTTGAATATTTTTGTTTATTTATACTATTTTCACTGTGCAGACTGTTGTCCTCATCTTGATTGTCATATTCACAATGTTTCGGCCATTTCACACTCCAGCCTTCTTCAGGTGATATATGTTGGAATTTTGACTGAACACTTTATTTCGTCCACCAGGGTCGATTGTTCTAGTTCCACGTGCCATGCCTTTTCTGGATATCTCAGTTTCAGTTGTTTCCCTTTATAAATACCACTCTCTAAGTTTTTTGTTCATCTCTGCTGTGGCCAGGTATTGAACTCACAACTCTTTATGTCAAGTCACTGGATTACTTCAACCAATGCCTTTATTCCCAATGACACATGAAACTAGAACAATCTACCTCGGTGGATGAAACGGTTTGGTTTGAAATTCCAGTGTATATCACCTGAAGAAGGCCGGAGCATACAAGAGCCGAAACACCATGAATATGACAATAAAGATGAGGACAATAGTGCAAACAATGTAAATAGTTACAAAATCACATCTCAGAAATAGATATATTTTTGTTTATTCTGTGTTTTGAAATTTGTATTTTAATAATTCATAAGAACCAATTTTCATTAAGTGGAATCTTTAATCATTAACATTGAGATTGTACTTTTATCTTGCGGAAACATTATTTGAAATCTGAAATTATTAGTAAAAATGAAAAGCTGATTTATATGTCCATCATGCACTATCAGCATATGAATTTGCATGCGCTTATACAATGTATATGCAAATGTTTGTGTTGTGTGTGACTGACTTACATGTATTTGTACTATTTAATGTACGTGCACACTAGGGTTATGACTTTTAAAGTAGTTGATTTCTTTTATCACAATTTGATGGTTTTTTGTTTTAAAATGATGAAGAAGGGTTTAATTCAGTTTATTTTACGAAAAATGTGATCACTAACACAAAATTTCTAAAATCGTATATATGTATCGTCATACTATGATTTTGGGGGGCTTTCTAGAACTTCTTTTTGTTAGTGTTAAGTTTGCATGTCATGCTGTAGCTATAAACTACTAAATGTGTTAAAAAATACGTATGTACTACCCAGTTACATCTTTAGCAAATTGAAAAACAAAGCTTCTGCAAGTTTGCAATTTTTGTTCATGTGTAAGGTTGTCTGTCATGCTATATGTATAAACTGTTAAATGCATTAAAAATCTGTAAGTACTATCCAATTACAACATTAGCAAATTAAAAAATAAAGCTTCTGAAATATTTAGATTTTTACTCATATTCCATATATGATAAAAATTGAATTTACAGTCAGGGAGTGACCTTTCTCAAGAACTTGAACAAATTATTGGCTTTTCCATTACTTTTGAAGTTAATTGATTTATGGCACAAGAACATAGGGTTACAAAGAAGTCATAACTCTATGCATACAGACACACAATTTTGCTGTTTGAAATTGAAACATTCTTCTCCAACTCCATGTGCTGAGCAATAAAATAATAAATTTAGAGACAAATGAAAAAGAAGGGTTAGAACAAGACCTTGGTCATGGTACATCTTGTTCCAACCCTTTCTCGGGTTTGGACTAATTCTCTAACTGCAAAGGGCACTAACTCTACTCACTAGGTAAGCGATTCTATCTAAAACCCTATGAGAAGAATCTACACCTCAGTTATGTGCCACGTGTGATATACGCTTAGGCAATCATGTATCTTTCAATGACTGACTGACGAGGCAGATTTTTTACCGCAGTAGGTTGCCATTTCTTTCTGCGGTAGGCCAGTTGCCATCCTAGGCTATAGGACCCAGTCTGTCCTGCTATTTACCTATAGCTTGGATAGGGGAAAAGAAGAGGATTCATACCCAAGGATATTAACACGTAATGAATTCAAACTCAGCTCTCCAATTCCTCAATTCGAGCCGCTATCCATTACTCCACCATGCCTCCCATATCTATACCTATAGATTCAATAAACTGTTCAGTTCGAAATTCCCTGAAGGTTATCCCAATCAGACAATAATAATATGACGACAGTAGATTGTGTTTAAATGAGGAATACTCCTATTCCCAGAAATGATTCAGTCTATCAGTTCAGTCAGAGTGATGATTATTGCAGATAATTAGGTTTCAATAATATTTCAATTTCATTTGAAATCTACTTCATGAAAATGACAGGATGAACCCTTTGTGCTGCCAATATCAGTGGCCATAAAGAAATTTCATATGTTTACTTTTGAATAACTTTCAGCATTGAGGCCAGGGTTGTATGTGCCCCCCAAATCTATGATAAGGGGCCCCCACTCTACTACTGTTGGAATTTAATTTGAGAACAATATTTTACAAGTTCACATTCTCGCTATTTTTTCTATCCTCACTCCAACCTCTCTTTTTACTTTCAAAACCGGATCCCAAAGCCTTGATTCTTATCAGAGATAAGAATATATTTTCTGACTAACGAGAGAGCTGGAAAATATAAAAAGGAATTCCACCACCATTATTCTTTCCATGGTGCCATAAAATCTGGGAACAACCTCACAGCTTGTTCACTCCAACCTGTTTTCATTACTTTCAAAACTGGCTCCCAGAGCCCTGATTATTATCAGAGGTAAGAATATGTTTTCTGACCAATAGAGGGGCCAGGAAATGTGTACAGCGATTTTGGAGGGAAAAGTCCCCGATCCATTGGAGCCTACCAAATCTCCATAAATTTGGAGAATCTTTGCCTATTTGGCAGTGAGACTTCAGCCCGCCGTCTGTGAGGTCGATGATAGGGAGCTCCAGTCAACTTCAGAACCACTTTCAACCAAAGAAGAACTACCTACTAAGGGGCTCAAGAACGAAGAACGAACGTCGGCCACAATTCAAGACAAATTCAAAGCTGCATCTCTTCACCACTCCTTCTGATGAGCCCACTGGACTTCTATCGTCGACCTACGAACTCACTCAACTGCAAGATTCCTATATCTACCAACAATTTTCCTACTCTACAAGAACTGTGAGTGTTTCTAAACCTTAACAAAATTCTACTACTCGCTTAAAGAACCTTTTAGACGCTCAGAGAAATATTTTGAGCAAGCCTTTTTTTCGGTTATGAACATTTTCTCTTCCCTTAAAGGACATTTTCTCTTTTCCCTTTCTTTCACTCTTACAGTCTTTACCCCTTTTTACCCTTTTTGTTTGTAAATAAACACTTTCTTCTTTTATTGTTACACACCGAGCAGGAGTTTTTTCTTTATTCGTCCGCACCTAAATGAGAGAGTTTGTCCGCTCTAATCTTGCTGTTTTTTTTTCTCACGTTTTGTCGTAATTTTTTAACCTCAACCCTTGGATGCGGGAAAGCCGGGACTGATTTCCCAGCACTACATCTGTAGAATCAGATTCCGACATTTTTTTTTAAATCTTAAATTTTGTGCAAGCTAAACACATAGAGGCTCCCAAACAAGTATAACAACTGATGCATTTTGATTGGTTGTAAAATATTAATTAGGTGTCGTTAGATACGTCCGAAGGTACCGACCCAAATTTTGATCTCTAGTTGACGACATAAAATGTAAACATGTTCACGGTTCCCCCCCACACACACGTGACCAAGAGAACTAATACAAACGAAACTTCGATGTGACTTGGTCAGTGGGCACTTAAAATATTGAACTAATTCACTTGACTTCATTGGAAATCAACACAACAAAGGAAACGAACTAAAATATTCTATTCCACAACAAGAATCTCCGGTAAAAAAAGAGTGACAACTCTGTAACAATCAGTGAGTCAAGAACAATTTATTCTATTTAATACAAAAAAAACAACTGTTTAATTTTCCTATAACAACAAATATACTTAACTACACTTTCTCATTTTCACACATACAGTTCAGCAACTTAAATTCTTTCAGTATCACACACCAAAGAAGTCTAATGTGTTTTAACAACTTTTGCACTATATATTATGTATATGTTGTGTTTATAAAAAAATATTTATTGTTGAACAATTTCTTCTACTTGATTATTTCTCTTGTTGTTGTCTTTGTTACATAAAAATAGTAGAGGGTCAGTTTTATTTGTATTTATAACCAATACAGATTGGGTAACCCACTATATATCTCAATTTCCATAAGGTAGTATTCATATAAAATACAAATTTTATATTGTAACCTAATTATCTAAAATAATGGATCATCTGCAATATAGGCAAACAATTCAACTGAAGAAATTGAAAATAAATACATCTAAATATAAATTAGAAACATGTCATAATAGATCATTCCATCTTAAGTAAACATTTTGCAGCATTTTTTGCCATCAACATGAGATATCTCTTGTTAAAAAGTTGAATAATTTGAACACATTTTATTTTACATTATCAGCAAAAAAAATTTATATAGTGTTTTTTCAAGACCTGGGATGATCAAACAAAACCTATTTTGCGGATTTGTGCAGAAAAAATGACCGCAGAATGACGTCGAAATCCGTGAAAATTTCTAAGATAGCAAGGGTCACAAAGCACAGCCTAGGGCTCCCAATCAGGCGGTCTCCCATATCAGGGGTAGTATGCGTCGGCCCTGATAACTTTGCTCGGTAAATGCCAAGAAATAAGGATTTTAATTACAAGGAACGAAATCTTGTCAGACACCGCTTAATTGTTTTGTTTTTTTTTACCTTACTCTTCTTGCATTATTATTATTATTTTGAAAAGCAAAAATTCTCTGTTTGTATTCTTTGGTTTTCCAACTACTTTCTTAATTTCTTCTTTTTGGGAGTTATTTCATTCAACATTGACATTATGAACTGAACGAACAATAGAAACGTTGGTTAGGTTGACAAAAAAAATGAGCAATCATCCCATTTTGTTTTTCGCATTACATTTTCTCGTCTGAAAGGTAAGTGGAAGATTAAAGAATTCTGGTGAAAACGAAATAAGTTATTTACTAACTTACCTTGCGATTATTTCTTTCCTTTTTGTTTCGCTGTTAGCGTTAAGAAATAAATAAACTCAGTTGGGATTTCCTCCAAGTCATTGTCATTAAAAATACTAAAAACAAATTAGTTAGATTTTGTTTTGTTATTTAGCTTTTAAGTTTTTTTTTTATTATTTATTTCTAATTAAAAATCATAGGAAGATAGCTAAGATGTATTTTGCTCAAAAATAGAAAGCAAGCTCTAAAACTCCGTGTTAACAAAAATGCAATTTATTTTTTTACATTAATTTTTTTAAATGTCAAACAAAATCGTTAATACTTTTTAGGCGGTAATAATGTTACAGAAAAAAGTCACAAGTTTGGCCAGGAAAAAAAATCAAACGAACAAAACAAAAAATGTATGGTGGTCGGTAATAAAGTAATTCATTTCTGTCGGGTACTTCATGAGTTTATGGGTCCGCCAATATCTCCATCAATTCGCCGAAAAAAAAATAGCATAGCATGATGAAAAAAGGCGCCAAACTTAATAAAAAAACGAAGTTTCATCGTCAAAATGTTTAGTTTATGTTTTAAGAGTTAAGAAGACTAAGAGGAAAGTATTTTCTGATTATTTTAATTCATTTTTTTTTTCATCCTTTCTAGGACGTTCAAGATTTTGATTAAAAATCTTTTTTTTTACGTCAGCGGTGGACGTGATATTTACCATTAGTGTTTTTTAGCGTTTTTTTTTTTCAAATGAAAAACACATTGATTTTGAAATTCTTGCAAAAATCAAATAATTGTCGGATTTTAATGAATCTTTCAGGACTTATTTACAAAAGAACGAAATTATTTTGGGGAAATTTTTTTTTTAGAATGTCATGATAGTTTGTTTTTTTTTTACATCTGTTACTTACTTTTATGAAAACACGAGAAATTCGACGGTGTGCCTTTTGGTGATTATATTAGTTAAAAGCAGAAGACTTTGAAGAATATAAATCATTGATTTTTTTATTTTGTAAAATCAAAATAAACAGCTGCCAATTCAGCTCTGAATTGTAAAATACAAAAGTAAAACCCAATAAAACTAAGTAAAAGATTATTTAATTAGAAAAACTTTTAATGGCTTTGTAAAGGATAATTATGTCTGAAGCCAAAATATTTTTCCGATGAAAAATGAATTTTTACAAGAATTGTTTTCTTTTTTAAAAATTTTAATTTCAAAATGGGATAAATGTTTTAAATATTTAAAAAATAAGTTTCAATCCGTGCTGTTATTAAGTAGATTTATTTTTTTTACAGATCATAAATTTGAAAGCTTATTACAATCTACGACACAAATGTATTTTAAAAAGAATTTTATACTGTTTAATGAAAACATTTTTCCAAATATATGGATGGACGTGCTTGACATAATGGCAGGTGTTTTAAGAGTTGTTTCCCCTGACAGCAAGAAACTGACCAGAAAATTTTGCTTTGGTGTTCTGCCAGCATGAGTTTAATTCTCCGACTGACTGACTCTTTGACCATCATCATTGCTTTTTCAAAATTTTAAATTCTCTTTCTTACATCCTATTTCAGTAAAAATTTTAATACAATTTTTATAAAATATAATTAATTTATTGTTTTTCAGTGAGAGACATACTGAAATTATTAATTATTTTCTTTTTTAGTTTCAATTTTAGGAATGGAAACGGTGCAGGCTTTGGACATATATTTGTTTTAAAAAAAGTACCTTAAAAAAATCAATAAAATATTAAACTTTTGAAAGTATTCAATTTTTTAAAATTACCATAATTAAATAAGCTGGTCCACTTAAAATTCAAAAATATTGTCTCTTGTATCCTTCTGTCCAATAACTTCCTCTCACATAAGCTGTCGATACATTGATGTAAACATCAATTCACACCTCCAAAACAAGTCACCACAGTTAAGGCATGCTTCTCTTATTTTCAACTAAATTTTTTCTCCTGAAAAATTAAGTAATGTTTGTTTCCAGTTATATTAAGTGAACTTTAAATATTTTTAATTTTCCTCAAATAACTTTTGAAAAAGGTATAATTGATTTTTTTTACAAGACTTTTAAATGGAGAATTTAACTTTTGTTTATAAATTACTCAAAAATAGCAGACATCATCAATTTTATGGCAATTTTGCTGACTCAAAAAAAAAAACAAGATTTTAAATTAAAATTTCAGATGATCTCGGAAGGATTAAGAAAATGTAAAAAGAATATAATCAAAAACTACTTTGGTCTTTCTCTTAATAATAACAAACATTTAGATAATAAAAAATTGTTTTCATCAAGTGTGGGGCATTTTTTTCATCAGTGCAGGCTCTTTTTTAGTGGATTAGTGAAGATACCTAGTCTGCTCTGTTTACAACAGAAATTCATAAATTGATCAAACCTTTAAAAACGTTTTTTAACAATGCTACGGTCATCTACTCAAATATTTCATAGTTAGGGAGTCTTAGTATGCTATAATACCTGACTTTATGTCAAGAAAGCCTCAAGAATGGTGTTTCTTAACATTTGCTTCAAGGCATAAACAAACCCGCGATCATACACAAAGGTAGAAAAAAGCTGTAGAAAACGTTTTTAACAATGCTACAGTCATATATTCAATATATTTCACAGAAGGAGTGAGAGTATCCCAGAAGACCAACTTTATGTGACGAATATCACAATTTGACATTAAAATCTGAATTAAAAGTTCCTTGAATTTTCGATTTATATATGAAACTGTAATTTTGTCCACTTTTGGGATAAGAGGTTGGGATTTTTTTCCACTGGGTCCTGTTATTGTTTTCTTACTTTGATTCACTTCTTTTTTTTAACCTGGTTTCTCGAAAATCATTCATATTTTCAAGGGACAAAAAGAAAAATGAGAATAAAAAATATACACCTAGATTTTTTTTTTAAACTTAACAAAAATCAGGTAATTATCCAGTTTTATTCAAGTTTTCATTAATGAATTAAGTTTATATTGAATTCTTTTTTTTTTCGAATCACTTGTACCTTGTCTCTATTTAACTCATGGTTAATCTGTACTAGTTTTAAATATTCGTAATTTTTTCCTTTTCTAAAGCTAAATACCCAAAGGGGATTAAAATAGAAGAATTAATATTGAATGTTAACACATTAAAAATATTATTCAAAATATTCAGAAAAGAATTAAAAATACTCAAAAATTATTTCTTTTGGAGTGTTGCAGATAGCCAATATTAATAAAACATATTGAATATTTCTAGTTTCCAAAGAAAAACAAAAAACCTCTGATGGATAACTGTGACAAATTGAAATATATTTTTACAGTACAATTTGAAAACTCTTTCAGTTTTCCCTGAAAAATCTGACAAAAGATGTATTTTAAGAATTGCAAAATGCTTGATACTATTTTCGATTGGGAACATTCTTCCAAAATTATTTGTGGTTTTCATTTTATAATAGTTTTTTTTTTATTCTGAGGAAATTCAAAAATAATATTTTGAGTTGTATCCTTTGACTATTGCAACTCATTGATAAGTGCTAAAGTTTTACTTAAAATTGGATATTTCTCTGATTTCTAATGTGCAGTAGGAACTCATGTTAAAAAGTCCACGATTTTTGGAGGCATAATGGTGACATTAGTAACTGAAAAGGAAAAACAGGTAAATGTTACCGAGTAATCTGTTCATGCATTTTCAAGAAAGAAATATTTCAACATTTAATGTTTGTAATTTTAGTGGGCAATTCATTATGGCAGCTTTAAATTAGCAAAAATATTTTCACCTCTATTGATATCCTGAGAAATAGAAAAAATTGTAGATATGAAAATTATTACATTTCTTTTTATACAACTTTGTCCAGACAAAACCATTTATATATTGGACTAAATTTGATAGATAAAGAATCACACTCTGTCAGCTATTGATTGCTGCCTGATTGTGTCTCTGTGCTGGGCTAAACTAACCTTAATATATAATAATAATACTGAAAAATAATAATTTTATATATTATTCACTGATTCTGTTAACATGTTTTATTACTTTTTCTTCATAGATGCTTTGGCTGAACTGAAAATCATGATATTCATAAAAACTGTTGCTGTTGGGTATTTAAATGAAAGAAAACAAGACTCTTTATAGAAATAAGAGAAATATATGCATCAATCTTCATGGAAAAATTGTGTATTTATATTTTTGAAAATGACCAAGTGAATATTAATTGGCCAAATATGAATTATCAAATGTGTTTTTACTCTTCAGCAAAATACAGTGCTATATATGAGTAAAATGTTGAGGCAAGCGATATTGTTGTGAAGTTTGCAAAACTCTCTAATAAATTCTGTGTGCCATAAGGCCAAACACAGTGGAGAGACATACTTTTCTTGAAATATTTCAAAATCTATATCTTTAAACAGGTGAGATGCATTCACAAAACAGAGAAAAAGCTTATTCTTGTGAAGTATGTGGTTCATCATTTTTAATAAAGTCAAAACTGATATGTCATATGCGAACACACAGAGGAGAGAAACCATATTCATGTGACATTTGTGGATCAGCATTTTCATGGAAGTCAAATTTGGTTTACCATATGCGAACACACACAAGAGAGAAACCATATTCTTGTGAAGTTTGTGGATTTGCAGTTTCACGGAAGTCAGATTTGAAGCGCCATGAGAGAACACACACTGGAGAGAAACCATATTCTTGTGACGTTTGTGGATTTGCATTTTCACAGCAGTCAAATTTGGATCACCATATGAGAATACATACTGGGGACAAGGCATATTCTTGTGAAGTTTGTGGATCTGCATTTTAACAGAAGACTAATTTGGATCACCATATGGGAATGCACACTGGGGAGAAACCATATACTTGTGATGTTTGTGGATCAGCATTTTCAGGGAAGTCAAAATTGGTATGCCATGTACGAACACACACTGGAGAGAAACCATATGCTTGTGAAGTTTGTGGATTTGCATTTTCACAAAATTCACATTTAGAACGCCATAAGAGAACACACACTGGAGAGAAACCATATTCTTGTGAAGTTTGTGCATCTACATTTTCACAGAAGTCATCTTTGGAGTGCCATATGCGAATCCACACAGGAGAGAAACCATATTCTTGTGAATTCTGTGGATCTGCATTTTCACGGAAGTCACATTTGCTGCGCCATATGCAAACACACAGTGTTTCAAGGTGATATGGCCGGAAGCCTAAAAATGGTGAGCTACATGTAAACACACAATGGAGAATAACTATATTGTTTTCAGGTTTTTTTCGTTTTCACAGCTGTCATTTATTGTTTGGTAGATGCAATCCATGTTCCTGTGTAGTTTGTGGATCTGGATTTTCACATAAACACGCACTAGAGAGAAGCCATATTCTTGTGAAGTGTGTTGGTCAGTGTCAGCTAATATAATAGATTAAAAAACATCTGTTTACACATAAGGGAGAGAAAATATTCTTGCTAAATCAGTAAGGCATCTTTTTGAAATACTTTAAATTTGGAAAGTCTTCTGTATCTACACATTGGAGAAACACCATATATAATGTATATTGGAGAAATACCATGTTTAATGTATTAAAATAATATTTTAAAAATTTTTTATAATAAAATAACCTATTCAGTCATAAAATAGGTGCTGAAAATTTCATTTCAGTTGGATAATGCCCCTGATTTTTAATAAATTTCTACAGATATAGGTACTGTTTTTTGCTTTCAATTCAGAAAAAAGCCTCAATTTTGGCAGTACCTATATTCATGTATTATTCATAAATAACTAAGTTTCATGGAATGGAATCATTAAATATTAACATTAATATTGTATTTTCAATATTATTCATAAGACCTGAGTATCATTAAATGGAATCTTTAAATATTGACATTTGATATTTTCAGTATTATTCATAAAATGGAATCTTTAAATATTAACCTTTAAATTGTATTTTTTAACTCGTAAAAAATTATTTGAAAACTGAGATTAACATTATAAATGAAGAGCTGCTTTTATGTCTGTCCAGTACTTTCTGCAGGTGCTACTTAATATATAATTACCCTCTGAGTCTTATCTACCAGAACAATGTCAATATAGTATGTGATCTCTGAGTTGAGAAAATTCTCTACATTAAAATATACATTAAAACTAAATATACAAGTTGCGATGATTAAATTGTCATCATTGCATATTTTTAATTTTGTGCATGCACATTGTTTTTGATTTTTGATGACTGCACAGTAAAGTAGATTCAGTTGGGCACCATCGCTGTGAAAAAGAGCACCATCACAAAATTCACTCTGCCAAAAATTTGGAAATAGCATGCTGTATTGCTTGGTATTCACATTGGAAGCTCCAAGACAAACATTTCAGAATGTTTGGGTGTCAATCTGAGGACAATGCAGAGGATTCAGAAAGAGTTGGGTGAGTCTAATGGTGATTATGGCAACTCAGAAAACTCACTCTGATTGTTCTGATGAGAAAAGAACTCCTGCATTTGTTGGTGGGGGGTCTCAGACTCAACATGGAGGCCTACATCAGGTGCCTTGAGGAGATAGTTCTGCCCTGGTCTCAGAGAGTGGCAACAGGACTGCACTATGCTACACCAGATACAGAACCTAGTCATGGCTGTCAGACAATTTCTGCAACCACATCGCCACTTACATCTGGCCACATAACTCCCCAGATTGCAATCCCCCTTGATTATTATGTGTGGTGTGCAGTTGAGCCAGAGACCAGCAAAATTCCCTGTAACACTAAAGATGAACTGAAGGCAAGGATTATGACAGCATTCATCACCAACTTAAACAAGGAAACCATCCAGGAGATTCTGAAGTCACCTGGAAGTCCTAGTTGAAGCCAATGGTGATTTTATTGAATAAACTTACTCTTTAGTATTTCAAGGTATTTTGTGTCATTTTGGTAAACATAAAATGAGATGTCAGTGTTATTTCATTTTTGTGCAATTTATATGACAATTTATCCATCGCACCCTGTATACGGGATAAGACAAGAAAAAGAAGTACTGGTCTTTAATATATTCTAATAATATAGTATTTTTAACATGGAGCTGGGCGTTTTTAGGAGGTGTTAACAAATTCCATGATAGACTTATGTTTGGGAATTATTTCTATGGGGGACATAGGACATAAATGTAACAATTACTTGATTGATATAATATGATTGCTCTTTTCATATCATTTGTTTTACCTACCCAGTAATCTATGTGTAATGCTTATAATTAGTCAGAATGACATAATTTAGCTCTTGAAAATACATTTCAATTGAGCACTGTTGAGTGATAAGCTAATTCTATAAACAACAGCCACCTGCACTAATGCAAAGCTCTTCAGTAAAATGAATGGAGCACTTTGGTTGATTGGCATTTGTTTACATTTGTAAAAACAATATGCTTGATTTAATTGTGTAACTCTACCGAGAGAAGATAGCTCTGGCTGACACCAAATTAGTTGTGTTTCAATCCTGGCTTGAGGCATTCGGATGTCTAGTCGCACTGAGGAGCTGTGATACAGCGAAACAGTACTGTCTGTGAATGACATACATATATATATATAAAACACGAACACACAAGATATTGTAAATATGTATTTGTTTATTCAGCCATCTTGGCTTGCACATTGCCCACTAGTACAGTGAAAGGGGCATAACGCTTACATCTTAAAGAGCTACTGTTACACTATGTACCTCCAAAGATTCTTTAAAAAATTGAACATACATGAAGAAAATTGTCCCAAACTTAATAAAAACAAGGTTTATTATCAAAATATCCGTTATTATTTAGAGGAATGAAACATTATTTAGTTTTTAATTGCTTTGATGATTAAGATATATTATGGACACTTATTTTTTTTTTTCGATGAATTTTTGCAAGAATTATTTTCACTTTTAGAAGATTTTAATTATAAAAATTGATTGTGGCAAACTTAAAACTTTGTTCCCTTAAAATAAGGGAAGGTCAGAAGGACATTTTTTATTTGACACCACTATTATTTTAACTCCTTGGCTATGTTTATTGTTTTAAAAGGTGATGATTGTTTTAAAACATAAACACATGAAAGTGAATTTATACATTTTCTTCATTCTTGAGAATTGACAACAAAAATAATAAACACTATTGGATTGTATATTTACACTATTGTTTATTGGAATGTTTGGGAAAACATCAGCTAATTGATTCAAACTTTATAAAATGGTAAATAATGATTTCCTTATAGTTCACATATTTTAATAATTTAGTAAATTTTTATAAATTTAGGAATAAAAAATTGTTTCCATATTTATTTCTTTATAAATTGGTAAATGATAAATATTGCATTAGTTTTAATTGTATTGGTTTTTAGAATGTTGTAAATATAAAATTATTCTGTTGACAGCCTGGTTTTTGCTGTAAAATTATTCTTGTAAATAAACAATCTAATAAATAGTGATTAATATTGTTGTAAATTTTCAATAACAATATATATATATATATATATTCACTTTTATCATGTTTAGGTTTTATTACAAATCTTTGCTTTTTAAAACAATAGACATTGCTGAGGAGTGGAGGTAGTTAAAATAATAGTGTCAATAGAAAACTGTCCTTTTTACACTGTTTTTTGCAGGCACGATTAAAAGATTAAAATTTTGTATTAATTTTTAGCAGTTAGGTGTTATTAAGTAAAAACTATATTTACTAATCATAAATGGAAAAGCTTTCTACAATTCAGTAACCTCCATATTTTATATAAAGTATTTTGAAATTTTGTGTGTATATAAACTTTAACATGCTGATTGTGGGAATCATCCAACAATAAGAGCAGTAACTATAGAAAATTTAAAATTTAGTGGTCATTTTCTGACATTTCCTCAATAAGCGTCAACATTTTAAAACTAATTTAATTAATTTCTGAATATCCCTTGAAAGTTTCATTTAAATCCGACAATTATCTGATTTTTATAAAAATTTCCAAGTCAGTGTTTTTGACTAAAATGATGCTGAAATTTCCTGTACCAATTTATGGTTTAGAGCATTGACACCAGAAAAACATGAACCCAAATTTACAAGGTGGTAAATAGGATTTTAAAATTTTATCGAAAAATCTTTTGAACTTTAACCTTATTAATACTACAATAGTTTTGGCGATAAAAGTTTGTTTTTATTATGTTTGGGGCATTTTTTCCTCTATTTTTAGCAATTTTTCAAATTTAATTCTATATTATAGTTAGGTTAACACCTAAGCCAAAATGGATGCATTTTTTTATCGAAATTAAAGAAAAAAAATTGCTTTTATGATAATATTGTGTTTCACATCTACTTTTGATATCTTGTGTCTACTTTTTAATAAGAGTGGGTGTTCGTTAGTTGTTTTTTTAAAGTTATATAAAGAAAACCTCTTGAAAATATTATTTCAGTAAAGAAATAATAATGCAACGAGTGTAGATATATGGAAAATTTGTCCCGAATCTTACCAAAAGTCATTCAATAAAACTCAAAATATAATTTTTCAGATAATTTGTGCTTAGATAATTTAATAAAATGTTATTTTCGTTCCATTTGGACAGAAAAAAATGCCAACTTTATTTTTTTTTTTTAATTACTTGAAATTTTTCAATGCAATTTTGAAATTCATCCCATTGCTGTTCATCACAAGAATTTATTTTATTAAAAAACCATGTTTGAAGATTTTAAAAATGTAAAGTTTAATGTTATTTTCAAGTGTGAACCCTTTTTAAAAGAATTTTATTTTACATTTTTATTTTAGCAACTGTGAGATTATTTTGTTATGGATGTACAAAAAGGAAATAATTTGTAGGCAGTTATTTTTATTAAATAATGTCATACCTGAAGACTCAAAAGATATGATAATTCAATAGCTCTTAATAATTAAAAACAAACATATTGGGTGCTATTAGATATTCTATGGCAACATATACAAAAAAGCAACGTATTTAATTCAAAAGGCGTTTAAATAAAAAATGTACACTATTTACATTATTAGGACTATTGTCCTCATCTTTGTTGCCATTTTTCAGCCGATGTATGCTCCGGCCTTCTTCAGGTGGTTGGAATGTTGAACTGAACCCTGGGGTAGACTGTTCTAGTTCCACATGCCATGTTTAATGTATGTCAGTTATCAGTTATCTCCTGTTAATTCAACCTTTCCAAGATCTCCACTGCCGTAACCAGGTATGGAACTCACAAATCTTTGGGTCCTATCACTGGATCTAACCAATGCCTGTATCTACTGTGCCATGTGTCTTTAAGGACATCCGTCTCTGAATTTCTGGGACTTATAAACTTACCAGTGCTCATATTACAATTTTTGCTGTTATCATTGTATGTTTTTACCAGAGCTCATCTTGCAATTTTTCATTGTTGTTATTGCTTTTCTATGGCACTCCTTATTACTGGTTCCCATATTGTATTCATTTCTATGCTTGGTCGACTCAGAAGATTTTTGTGGCCTAGCATATGTGCTGATTCCTTAAGTTTATGAATTTCCCAATGATGTTCTTTGTCTATGATTTCAACTTGATCCCACAGTGGGTGGTGATCTTCCTTTTCCCTCCATATGTGGTCAGCCACCCTGATTTTTCCACTTCCCCTTGTGTTACAGCTTTTAGGTGTTCGTGAAGCCTTACCTTAAGCGGATGATCCCTTTCTTTATACTGTATGGAAAGTGGGTGTTGAAATTGAGGTACTGTCCGGTGAATGTCGGTTTACGGTATACGGATGTCTTGAACCCATGCTCTGCTCAAGATATTAGAACATCCAGGAATGGGAGTGTGTTGTTACTCTTTCTCCATTGTAAACTGTACCAAAGGTCTTATTGCGTTCAAATGGTCCAGTAGAACCTGGACATCTTCCTGGTGTGGCCAGTGTATGAAGGTGTCATCTACATATCTTAACCATAGAGTTGACCATAGTGATATAAATTCTACTGCCATTTCCTCAAAGTATTCCACGTATATATTCGCCATTGCTGGTGATAATGGTGAGCCCATTGCTAAGTCCGCATCCTGTCAATATATATGTGATCCCATTCAGAAGTGTGTTGCTTGTGTACAGAAAGTCAACATCTCCATCAGATTATCTATTGGAATACTGGTCCGTTCTTCTAGGGATGAGTCAGAGGCCAATCTGTCTCTGACTACTGAGTGTGCCTCCTCTGTGGGTGCCTTGGTGAACAAATTCACCACGTTCAAGCACAAGAAAGGCAGGTTTGATGCGAAAATAGTCTCTCTGTCTGGATGACAACTCTTAAACCAAAAACACATGTTTTTTTAAATGAGCTCAAGAAAGATATCTGTTCATGCATATAAACCAAATAAAAAAACATTTCTTTCTTTGCATTAATACGTTGTGCCTCTTACATTTTTCTAAACGAACCGGATGTTGACTGATCGACAACCCAAAGTAGACTGCGTAAATATGCTTTCTGCGCATAGGCTCCACACATACATCTGCTTTAACCAAAATAAAACGAACAATTTAATGACCATTCAGAGCCACTCTCACTCCAAAATCTTAATTTGGATCCAATTAATGGCTATATATATTCTCAAATTCAAACAATCCTAAAGCAGGCCAGCTTCAATTTCAACACCGGCAAGCTGAGAGAGAGAGAGAGATGTGACACTTCAAAACAAATAAATCCACTCTTACAAACATCACTAAACTCTTACTCATCAGCAATGACAAAAACGCATGCATCTTCCTCATGGAAGATGCATGCATCCAACACGGTAATAAGAGCTGTCATGGAACAGGAAATGAATTCAGTAAGAAAACTTATTTCCTTTTTCTCAGTGAAATTAACCAAGACCCAAACCAATTATAGCACCTTTTCCAGAGAATTGTTGGCTATATATTTAAACAATTTAGATATATATTCAAAGGTAGAAACTTTGTAATATACACAGATCACAAACTTCTCACTCATGCCATGAACTGCAGTGCAGACAAATACAACCTTAAAGAAATTAGATATTTAGATTTTAACTCTCAGTACACAACAGACATTCATTATATTAAGAGACAACAAAATATTATAGCTGATGCACTGTCACCTACAGATATAATAGCAATCACTGATGACATATTAAGTCATGATTTGATTTCTGATGAACAGAAATCTGATTCCACACTAACAGAAATATCATCAATCACCTCTTTAAGACTGAAACCGTTCCCAGTTCCTTTCAGAAATAAAACACTTTATTGTGGCACAATATTAACCAACCCTAGACCATGCATTCCCTCATACTGAGGAAACAAATATTCCTATACTTACATAATCTTTTACACTCAAGCAAGCGATCCACTGTAAAAATTATAAGTGAACATTTTGTTTGGCCAAATGTGGCATCAGACATTAGAAATTGGACACCAACATGCTTAGAATGTCAGAAAAATACATCATACCAAAATACCAATAGGTACTTTCAGCAACGCAGATGCAAGATTTAAATACATACACATAGACACTGTAGGTCCCCTACCAAGCTGTCAATGTTATTCATATAACTATTTTTAACAGATTTCCACGTTGGCCTACCGCAATTGCACTCAAAGACACATCATCAACTTCAGTCGTAAACGGTATTTTAAAAGATTGGATATCTATTTTCGGTGTATCCAATGTCATCACCACCGATCGTAGCACACAATTCTGATTATCCCCTTTTCAATAATTAAACAACTTGCTGGAGGCAAAGCTATTAAAATTATAGCATACCACCCATGTGCTCATGGATTAGTGGTAAAATTCCACAGGCAACTCAAAAAATCATTAGCCACGAAGGAAAATTCAACCAATCGGATTGATAACTTACCCCTTATACTTCTCTCTATAAGGAGCATTATTAAAGAAGACCTTAGCTGAAAACCAGTCGAAATAGTCTTCAGTGCACCCTTGTTACTACCAGGACATTTTTTTTTAAAATAACATATACTCTAATCTGACATTGTACTTTATACAAGACTTAAAGAATAGATGTTGCAATCACAATTCACACATACTCGAAATTCAACCAAACACATATACACACCAACAAATCTCTATATCTGCGAGTACGTTTTTGTATGAGATGACGCAGTTAAAACAAAACTTTCAGCAAATTATCAGTGTCCATACAAAGTCTTACACAGATCAGACAAATATTTCATAATAGAAAAAGGGAATATATCACTGTCACTATTGACATACTAATACCAGCTTTCATAGAAAAATCAACACACACACACACACACATTTTCCTGATATACAAGAAACACCCAAATCTAAAGTCACATCTCAACCTGACAATACATCAACAATTCAAACAAGATTATTATATTTAGCCTATGCTGACAGAACAAGGAAGAAACGACAGAGGTTTAAGAAATAAATAATTGTATGAACAAAAAACACAACAAATGGCGTGAATGTCTCTTGTTGAAAGAAAGAGATAAATAAAGTCGTCCGCAGAGGTATACGGTAGAAGGGGGAGGGTGAGTCGTGACATAATGTGGTGACGGCCTTTGGCGAGTTGTCTTTGGAGATGGGAGGGCATATGTAGAGGTGGTGTTCCGATGAGCGTGTGAACCCTGGTTGTTGTGCCAACCGACTAACAAGATATCCCTTTGATGGACTTTTATGTCCTTTTCGTAGGCTCAGATTGGGTCCAATTTTTATTTTGTTTCTTTAGGCGGGAGTGGGTGCTATTGGGTAAAAATTTCGGGTTGTATATTTTTTTAGGCGTGTGAGGAAAGCGGAAGGTATGTGTGGAACCGATGCGCACTTGACAGAATTCTAGTTCGGTCTTGGGTTTTGGAGCGTTCACATCAGGCCAGCGGTGGAAATTTATGTAACATTAATCAAAAGATCTGATTTTAGGAAGATTATAACAAGATCAGAAAGAAACGTCACATTTTCCCAAAACTTCAAAACATATTTTTATTACTAATTAATTGATACGGCTTATACCTGACCGATTTTCTCAAAGTGGAGGTGCTTGTCGTGCCTCTTACATTTTCCTACACAAACTGGATGTTGACTGCTGGACGACCCAAAGTAGACTGCCTAAATACATTTTCTCTGCATACGCTACACTTTAACCAAAATAAAACGAACAATTTATTGATCAGTCAGAACCACCCCTACTCCAAACACCAAAATCTTAATTTAGATCTGATTGACAGCTATATATATTCTCCAATTAAAAAAAAATCAAACAGATCAGCTTCGACGTCAACACCGGAAAGCTGAGAGAGAAACGACAGCCATCAGCAATATCTATTTCACTTTTAATTTCACTATTCTCTCTCGCTGTTGCCTTAGCAACAGATAAATGTTACTAGTTTTGTATATATGTAAATAAATTATACATTTATTTACCCATGCCCAGTGTATTCTTTTTACTTGAATTTACGTTTGCCGAGGCGGAGAAGGAATTAACCTCCACAACAATAAGGTTCTGTCTTCTCGGTAACCCATTTCCGCCTCCATAACAACATACAAATATCTCTCTCTCATATGAATGAAAAGATTAGTATTCTTAGAAAAATGAAAAGATTAGTATTCTTAAAACGGAAAATTTTTATTAATCAAAATATCGAATACAAAAGTATCATCTCGATTAAAAATAGAAATTTTAAGTACCTTTCGATCGACGCTTAAAAAATTTTAATCTTAAAAAAGAAAAATAAATAAAGTTGCCCAGAACAAGACAAAAACTCGCCGAAGAGTGCCAATCTATGCTTCAGCTTCCTCTGCCTACACAGAGTCGGACGAGACGTCCTGATAACAACCGCCTCCAAGATGTTAATATAGTGTTTTGTCTGAGCCATGTGCAGCACAGAGAAGAATTCCACTAAATTGGACCCACAAGTGACGGTCTCAATAAAAAATGCGCCTACGAGTGTCCTGATGTTAATAGGGCATGTCTACGTATAAAGCCAGGCACGTGCTTTGCAATCCGCAACTCTAATCATGGGATAGTCTTACTCAAATAGTAGGCCTCACACCGACATTTAAAACAATATATAACAGAACTTTGTTGATTGGTGGGCAAGACATCCTTACGGACAGATGGGAAAACACTCTTAGTAGCAAATATGTTCTGTACTAGTGCAGAATTGAAGCAGTGCATGGCAGTTGAGATATCGAACACGTCTCGTTCAACTCTGCGTCGGCAGAGGGAGCTGAAACATAAACAGGCACTCTTTGGCGAGTCTTTGTCTTGTTCTGGACAACTTCAATTTTTTCCCTCTTCTTTGTCTCTCTTAATTCTACTGCAAGGAGGTTTGATTCCTTTCAGTAGTTTTTCTTAATTCCAACGATTTTTCTCCTGACTAAGCGTTGGACGAAGGGTACCTTAACATTTCTCTTTTTACTTGAGACGATACTTTGTATCCGACTTTTTGATTAATAAAAATGTCCCCTGCATGTATACTGTGAATAATATGAATCAGTTGTATGTTTAATCAAAATTAGATTAATATCATAGTATTCCTCCAAAATGCTAAAAAAAATTTGTCAGTCAATGCGAGATATCAGAATTATATCCTTTTTGTACATCCATAGCAAAAATAATCTAACAAATGCTAAAAGAAACGAATAAAATTCTTTTAAAAAAGATACATACTCAAATATGGCATTAAATCTTACATTTTAAAAAAATCTTCAAACATATCTTTATTTAATAAAATAAAGTTTTTTTAACAGGTAAAAGGTAATTGTTAATTGAAGGTAATTGTTAATTGCTGTCCGGGGTCATAGCAATCATCGTGGGTGTCCCCAGAGGTTGTTTCTCGGACCAACTTTTTTTTTTACTTTACATAAATCATCTGCTTCAGAATATACTCTGATCATTTGTAAATCTATGGTGATATTTCTAGGGGGTTAATGCCACCATCAAGACGGTGTAAAGGGTTGTTTTTTGGTGTTGAATTTTGTAATATTGTATTCGACTTACTGTTCTGTGTATGAAGTTGTCTCTCTTTGATTGAATGTGTCACTTGATGTTTTCTGTTGAGTTTATGTAGCTGAGTGAGTGTACTTCGCAAGCTGTGGAAATGTTAAGTAAATTTAACTTAAAGACTGGTAAGATATGTGATATGGATTTGTGTGTCCAGCTGAGAAAATTCGTTAAGACTCACTGTCGAAGTCGAACGATGTTTCAAGTCATGTGGGTGGCTCCAAGAAATTTGGCGCAAATTTTATATCTACTTAGAACCGATATAATGCGTACGTAGTTGAGAATATATGAAATTATGATTTCTTTTCTTTATTAGCCAATCAGAAATCGTTTTTAGTTACTTCTCGTGTGGAGCCGATTTTAATTGGTTGTTGGGGTACTTGGATTGATTTAAGTTCCTCTGTGAGCGACTTGTAATGGGATTTTAAACAAATGTAGGAGTCTGATTCTAGATAATACAACCAGTGGCGATTGATCGACTATTGGACCTTAAACTCAATCCATGCCGCAAGTGAAACTGGTACATACGATCTATCGCCAAAGATGCAGGAAAACTAATCGGATTCCTCTACCACCCCAGTAAGTATCTGACTCGTGCTATTCCCTACCTTTATAAGAGCCACAGCAGACTTAAAATGGAAGTACTACTATCATATTTGGACAGGAGCTGCCCAGTCCTCACTTTCCAATTTAGATAGTCCAAAATCATCTCCGCGTCCTTCTGGGTGACAAATTGTTTTCCACCCTGCAACCCCTCTCTCACAGTCGCAAGTGTCTCACTGCTCTATCACTACTTCTATGGAAAGTGCTTAGACGAACTATATTTCTTATATAGTTTCATCACTTCTAATATTCATGGCTTGGGCCCGCCATTCTATGTACATTGCAGCGAACCACCGTCATTCCCTCTGTATTCCATGGGTTGAGAAATAAGTTCCACTTGAGTCGTGATTTCCCAAGCGTAGCTTAGATGTGGCACAAGGCCGAAAGTAATGGACACCCAGTGAGGATCGAACTCACTACTCAGTCGTAATTGTTCTAGCGAGAGAAGCTTGCTAACCATTACACCACCTCGAAGTGCCCAAGTTCAACCCGAGTAGCTTCTTACCGCGAACCACTGCTCTATGGAACCGACTCCAAAGAGGATGTTTTCCCAAGCACTATACAATCTTCTTAAGCTGTTAACCGTTATATTTCCCGCATATCCGCTAAAACTGGGCCTCTGACAAAGAAAAATAAAATTTTGTGATGAACAGCAACGTGATTAATTTCAAAATTACAAGTAATTTAAAAATAAATAAGATATTTTTTGACTCTTATTGTTTTTGGGAAAATGCAGCCCAAATTAACGTATGTTCCCACTCGATATTGCATGCATTTTTTTTTTTTTTTACTGAAATTAACATCTTCAGGAATTTCTTTTTTAACTGTAAAAGGAATTTGGACGAAGCCTCCAAATTAAAAAGTACAGTACACGCAATATCGAAAAGGGAGTGTGAAATATACCCACCAATATTTTCCAAAAGCTTTTTAATAAAGTAACTTATTCAGTAAAATATTAATTCATTAATCATTCATTTCATTATTAAGTCCTGAAAATTAAAATTTTGTTTGATTCGGATAATTCCGATGTTTGGCCAATAAAACAGGTAGTGTCAATTTTTATCTTTCATTTAGGAAAAAAAATATATCCGTGTTTGGCTTTTGTGTTACCTATTAGGTAACGCCACGGACTTTTAAATAATTTAAATGAAATGACTAAATCTGAATTAAAAGAAAAAATTCGTTTCCATATTTTTCATTGGCATATTCACGAACCGCCATTATTACAGATGGAAAATAAATAAACAAACAACAAATTTAAAAATCTCTTAAAAATCTAGCATTTGTCCTAGAGATATATTTTGCTTTTGCAGAAATTTAGTAAATTTAAAGTTTAAATTTACTAAATTTTTGTAAAAGCAAAATATAAGTTAAGTTTAAATTTTAAACTTACAACAGTAATGATTATTGTACATTTTTAATTTAAAATGAAGTTTTCTTTTAAATAAATAAAAAATTTCAATTTTGACTTCACAAAAAACGACATTGTGCTGTACCATAATTCCGAAAAGCGCTGAACTCTTAGCGCCGCAGTTTCAGTGGCCATAAAAGAAAATAGAAACGCCATGCATGTACTTTTGAATAACTTTGCTCGAAAATAATATATATTCCATCCAAGAAATACACGGATACAAGGAACCAAATCTTGTCAAACACCGTTTAAGTGATTTCAATTATCATACCAAGTGAAATATTTTTCTTAAGTTGTTTACTGTTTTTCAAGGTAAGTGGATGAATACAAAGAATTTAGAAAAGAAATTCAAAATTGTTATTTACTGACTTGCCTCACTATTTTTTCATCTTTTTTATTAGCATATAAAACTTTCATTTTCACTCGCTTATAAGCGAGTGAAAATGAAAGTTTTTTTACGACTAAAAATATTTCAGCAAAATTGTGTAACAGGATTCCATCAAACTAAAAACATTATTTGTATTCCGTAAGCTTTCCACTTTTTTAATTTTCAGTTATGATTTGAATATTTCATCATGTCAGATACTTAGAAAACATTTTTTTAAAATTTAATATAAAGAAACTGTAAAGAAAGTTGAATTTTATTTTGCTTCTTTTTTTTTTAAGTTTCGATTTTATTTTTTATTTCATTTTAATTTTCAATTTTATTTAATTTAACTGACTCCTACACAAGTATGGAAAAAAAAATAGCACCTCTTATTAAATGACTTCGGATTAATTTTTAAAATTGACAAAAATAGTAGAGATTATAAAAGGGGAAAGCTTCCTTACGGAATAATTTTTTGGTTTGAAGTTACGACAGTTTTGAAATATTTTTAGTCGAAAACATTTTCATTCGTAGATAAAATGTCAGATTTTAATAATTAACGTCAACAAAGTAATATATTGTAGAGAGCAGCTGGAATTACGTCCAAAGATTCACTCATACATGATGAAAAATACCCTCAAATTAACAGTTGTATGGTTAAAAAAATAACTTTTTTCTTTTTTGTGTTATTATTAAGAGACCAGAGGATTTTTTAAATATTTTTTTTTAAATCGCACGTTGAGGTCACAAAAAAAAAAGATTATTTTTAAACCTTTGGTTAAAAAAATTTAAAAATAATCTGTTTTTAACCTCAACGTGCGATCATAAATTTGTACGTCTTTTGCAGTGAAAAAATACGTTGATATGGAAATTCTTAAATTTTAAAGAAACTTTCACGACTTAGAGCCATAAATGTAGGTACCCCCATGAGAGCATAGCATGATGAAAAAGACGCCAAACTTGACGAAAACAAAATTTTATCGTCTTAAATGTTTGTTATTATTAAGAGGAAAGATCAAAGTATTTTGGGGGTATTTTTTTACTTTTTTTAATCGTTCTTAGCACGTCCGAAATTTTTGTTAAAATCTTGTTTTTTTTTTTTTCAGTCAGCAAAAATGAAAGATAATCAATCATGTCAGCCATTTTTTTTCCATTTAAAGAAATAATGAAAATCTCAGTTTGAAATTCTTTTAAAAATCAATTATTTTTTCAAAACTTATTTTAAGAAAATCAGAAATTATAATGTTTATTTAAAGTATTTTAAAGCCAGCATTATTCAGTTTCTGTGCCAAAAGGTGTAGTTTGAAAATTAAACAAAGGAGGTCATAACATTTTGCATCACTTGACAGGTGATGAATGACGTATTACGTGAGGATAATTTGTTCTACGGAAGGAGAGAAGTGAAATTATTTAAATTTAAGTGAACAAATTATTTGCCTCGTTATTTTTAAGGAATTTAAATTTTTTTTGTACTTAGCTTTCACCTTTACGTTTACGATGTTTTATAGAAAATATATTATAAAGAAATTAAAATAAGACTGTTAAGAGTGAGATTAAATTTCATAAGAAAGATATCTAATTAATTTATAGGTACCTTTCTTATGAAATTTTATCAGAAGTGTCCATAAAATACTATAATTTTATGTACATTTATTACATTTTACTGTGTTATTTGTATTTCCATTCATTTTATTATTAATTTTGATATTTATGGAAAAATGTCATAACTGAGATTAATATAAAAATACAATCATATAAATTTCATAAGATGATACTGATACCCTTCTCAGTTGAAATTGAAAAATTAAATTAACATCTCCACACGTGTTTCGCAAAAGTAAAGGCCTTAACAGTGGAGAACAATGCTTAACTCAAATAATGCAACTTAATTGTATTCTTTCTGGTCTTCCGTACTTTATAATTACAGCCTGATTATAAACACAAAATTACATTTCTTAATTACTGTGGATCTTCTGATTAGTCAAAATGATACAATTTACAACACGCTAAAAAATAGATCTATCTCATAAGGACATTTACAAAAGTGGATGCAGATTTTAACTAATTTTATAATATTTTAACAACTTAAATGTAAAAATCTATTATAATTAAAGAAATAATAAATAATTGTATTAAAAATTCATTTTTCATCAAAAAAATTTTTTGCTTTCAAAAAATATTGTCCATATTCATAAAAGCATTTGAAATTAAATAATATCTTTGTTTTATTGAGTTTTGTATGTTACAATTCAGAGCTAATTTTCAGGTAGTGGGGGGTCCAATTAAAAAAAAACATGATTTGCATTCCTCAAAGCCTTGTACTTTTAACTATTGTAATCACTAAACTGTTTCCAATCAAATTTCTTGACTTTTCATAAAATTAGTTATGGGGGAGCAGGTAATAAATATAAAAAAAATATTTCTGCCATGACTTCAATAAAAAAAAAAACATAATTTCCATCATTTATGAATAGTTTCTGAAAGTTTCATTAACATCCGACAATTACTTTTTTTTTTTTTTTGCAAGATTTTCCAAATTAATGTGTGTCATACAAAAAAAAAGTGCAAAAAATTGTATGTTATTTTACTAGTTCTAGTGATACAAAGAGAAACAAGGTTCTTTTTTATCAAAATTGAAAATGTTCTAAAAAGAAGGAAAATTTTTTTTCAATAATTAAAAAAAGAAAATTTGGTCTTTCCTCTTAATAATAACATAAACATTTAAATGATAAAATTTTGTTTTCGTCAAGTTTGGCATCATTTTCATCAGACTATGCTCTTTTTTTAGCGATCTCATGGATGTACCTAGATAAGTGAATGAATTTTAATGAAATTATTTTTTTTAATCCTTTCTTTTCTAGAAAATTTTGATAAAAATATATATTTTTTTTTACATCTGTTACCCCCCCATATATTTAATTTTATAAAATTTCGAATTTTTTTATGGCTTAAATGTTTATTAGTTCGAAAGACAAGACATTGGAAAACTTAAATCATCAATTCTTTTAGTTTTGTCAAGTACACCCAATTACGTAAAATCTGCTCTGAATAGTAAAATAAAATTTTTTAATAAATGAAATAAAACTAGAGAACGATGATAAAAAACGCCCCAACATGAAAACAGTTTTATCGCCCAAATTTTTGTTCTTATTAAGGAAACACCAAAGGAGTTTTTGATTATTAAATTTTTTTTTTTAATCTTTTTTGAAATGTTTGAATTTTTTTTTTTTTTCACAGTATTTTAAAAAGAATTTTAAATTCTCAATTTCTTTTTATAAAACAGTAGCACCAATTACTGAAAATCTGCTCTGAATCAAAATAAAAAATGCAATAATGTAAAATATTATTTAATTAGAAAATCTTTTAATTTCTTATATGAATAAGATATATTATGGACACTATTGTCTTAAGAAAAATAACTTTTTGATGAATAATGAATTTTTACAAGAATTGTTTTCATTTTTAAAAATAGTTTAATTATAATAATTTATAAAGTTTTACATTTTTTGAAATTCTGATTTACTTTGTAATAATTAGGTGATATATTCTTATTAAGTAGAAACTATATTTACTAATCAAAAGCTTAGAAAAAGAAAAACCTCGGTACAATTCATTGAACACCAATTTTCTTTTTGAAATTTTGAATTATTTTTGTGTTAATAAACATACTGATTTCTGTAAATACAGACGTCCCTACATAACATTATCAGAAAATAAGAGCCATAACTATAAAAAATTTAAAGCCAAATTACTGAAAATTCAATAAGATATTAGATTATGGAGAGTATTTTCCTAAATTTTTAAGATTAAATTTAAATTTAAAAATTATATAAAAAAAGGCACTCACAATATATTCCACAAATAAATTTTACAGATATATCCATTGTAGAAAAACATTATATAAACTGTCATCAGTCAGTCAAGCTGTCAACACCTTAAACATCTACCTTTGTGTTAAAAAATGCATTTCTGTGATATTTTAAACTAAAAGTAATGTTTGTTTCAGATCAGATTAATTAAACTTTAAATCAGTTAATATTCCTCAATTATAGTTTCACGAAAGTACATTTTATTTTTCTAAGATTTTTATTAATAAAGAGAATTGTATAGCGATGACAGAAGGCTAAAAAGATTATCAATTTCAAAACAAAAAACACTTTTCAATCCATTTAAATTGTATTTGAAACACACGAAAGTATTTTGCCTATTGAAATATTAAATTTAATTTATTACCTTAAAACTAAAACAAAAGCTTCAAGGAAGATTTTTCATTTGTAAACATCCATTTTAATCCTCAGGTATCACCTTTCTTTGGAGGTACCTGAAAAAAAAAACCTAAGACATTATTTAATCAGAAAAGATTTTACTTGTTTTTTATGAATAAAGTATATTATGGACATTATTGTCTTAAAAATTTTTTTATGACTAATAAATTGTAACAAGTATTTTCATTTTCTAAAAATATTAATTAGAATTAGAATTATCCACTGTGACATGTTTCCTCAAGGACACATGGCACAGTGGATAAACGCGTTAGTTAGATCCAGTGAAAGGACCCAAAGAATATGAGTTCAATACCTGGTTAAGGCAGTGGAGAACTTATAGAGGGGAATTAACAGAAGATAACTGATAACTGACATCCATGGCATGTGGAACTAAAACAGTCTACCCCAGTAAGCATAATAAAGGGTTTAGTTCGACATTCCAACCACCTGAAGAAGGTCGGAGCATACAACGGCTGAAACGTTGTGATAAATATGGCAACAAAGATGAGGATGATAGTCTGAACAATGTAAAAAGTGTACATAAGGAATCCTGTATCACACTCTATCACATTTCAAGCAGTTTGATCTTCCTTGGTTGCTGCCTGATTGTGTCTCTGTGTTGGGCTAAACTAACCTTATTATATAGCTACATGTATATATTACAATGTAAACAAAATTTATATATTATTCACTGATTCTATTAACATGTTTTATCTTTTCCTTCACAGATGCGTTGGCACAACTGAAAATCGTGATATTCATAAAAACTGTTGCTTTTGGGAATTTTCAAGTTTCATAGAAAAATTGTGTATTTATATTTTTGAAAGTGATTCCGTGAATATTAATTGGCCAAATATGAATTATCAAATGTATCTTGTCACTTTTGCAAAATACAGTGCTACATATGAATAAAATGTTGAGGCAAGCAGTATTGTTGTGACGTTTGCAAATCTTTCTAATACATTCTGTGTACCATAAGGAAAAAACACAGTGGAGAGATATGATTTTCTTGAAAGATTTCTGAATCTGTATCTTTAAACAGTTGAGAGATGCATTCACAGAACAGAGTAAAACCATATTCTTGTGAAGTATGTGGATCAGCATTTTTAGCAAAGTCAAAATTAGTATGCCATATGCGAACACACACGGGAGAGAAACCATATTCTTGTGAAGTTTGTGGATCTGCTGTTTCACGGAAGTCAAATTTGAATCACCATATGCGAACACACACTGGAGAGAAACCATATTCTTGTGAAGTTTGTGGATATGCATTTTCAATGAAGTCTCATTTAGAGCACCATATGCGAATACATACTGGAGAGAAACCATATTCTTGTGATGTTTGTGGGTCTGCATTTACACAGATGTCAAATTTTGTATGTCATATGCGGATACATACTGGAGAGAAACCATATTCTTGCGATATATGTGGATCTGCATTTTCAGAGAAGTCAAAATTGGTATGTCATATGCGAAAACATACTGGAGAGAAACCATATTCTTGTGAAGTTTGTGGATCTGCATTTTCACAGAAGTCACATTTGAATCGACATAAGCGAACACACACTGGAGAAAAGCCATATTCTTGTGAAATTTGTGGATCTGCATTTACACAGAAGTCATCTTTGGAATGCCATATGCGAATACACACTGGTGAGAAACCATATTCTTGTGAAGTTTGTGGATCTGCCTTTTCACGGAAGTCATATTTGGTGGGCCATATGCGAACACACACTGAATAGTAAAACCTATCCCTTTTAATTCTGTGGAACTGTCTTGCTTCGAATATGGAAATTTGTGTTTCATTTGAGAATTTCCTCTGGGCAAAAAACACAATTCTTGTGAAGTTTGTGCATTTTCAGTGGTGTCAAAAGTGGTTAGCTTACTGTGAACACACATTGGAGAATAACTATATTGTTGTCATCTTTGTACATACAGATGTGAACAAGACAAATCACTCTACAAAAACTTTTGGGTATATTTTTGGCACAAGAATGAAATACTCATATTAAAGTATCAGCTAAACATAAATTTTGATTTATTTTAAATAATGAAAATACAGATGAACCTCAGTTCCCGAATTTAATTTGTTCCTGAAGCCTGTTCATAGCCAGTGTAATTTTGTAATAGGAAAAGGAATCAATTTAAAATAGATTAATTTGTTCCTGGTCTCAAGATGTTTGCTTATTTAAACTTTAACAACATTACTTTGTCCACGAAGCTAATGAAAATCATATAATACACAAAGCTAATGAAAATCATATAATACACAAAGCTAATGAAAATCATATAATACACAAAGCTAATGAAAATCATATAATACACAAAGCTAATGAAAATCATATAATACACAAAACTAATGAAAATCATATAATACACAAAGCTAATGAAAATTATTTAATCTAAGAAAAAAATAAACCCAATACTAAACAGATAAAATATAGATGATCACTAAAATTTTACCATACCTGTATGTAGGAGAGTTGATGGTGTAAGTAGAAGGGGAAGGAAAAAGATGTTATTGTTTGGAAAGGGGAGGGAAAGACATGATCATCACTTTATATAAGAATAGTATATATTGTTAATTTTGCCATATGAAACTGAGTAAGAAGAGTAAATATCATCAACTGTTGTTTTCTCTTAACTTTAAAAAAAAAAAGGCACAGTACAAGAAAATTGGAAAAGAAAAGCACAGAACAACACACAAATGTATACAACATGGCAGTTGACTCAGATATGTTACTTTCGCATTAACTCAATTCGGCTCAGTTCAGCAATGTTTGAGAACCAAAATTGTGTTTACAAACCTAGACATTTTCGTCTCGAATATTCTGTTCAAAAACTGATTTGTTCGACATGCGAGACGTTCGAGAACTGAAGTTTCCCCATATGACAAACGTTCCTTCACTGGATCTTCAAAAAAAATTATGTTAAAAAAAATTGGAGATTATTTGTGTTCACTTAACACTAATATCTCAACCAGAATCACTGATTCAATTTTTGATATTGTTTACTCTGGAGCCATGAAGCCCTCCTATATTTGGTGTAAGGTTGCCTTCATCTAAATAAAATATTTCCTGATGAGCATTCTTTTTCATGGATTTTAGTAAAATATCCTAATACATTTGAGATGTTAATGCAAAATCAAACTATCTCATTATCAACTTTAATCATGTGAATTTTTTTTGCAAATATCTGAATTAAAAAAATAAACAGGGTAACATACAAGTCATATTGCAAAGTGAATAGAAACTATCTCAGCCAGAATTTCAACTCGATTCACTGTTTCAATTCTCCATATTGTTTACTGTTAGGCCATGAAGCCCTCCTATATTTGTCATAAGGAAGCCTTCATATGAACAAAATATTTTTGACTAATATTCCTTTTCAGGGTCTTTTAATAAAATGTTTTAATACATTTGAGATAGTAATGTAAAGTAAGCACAAACTATCTCACTTTGAATCCGGGAATATAGTTCACATTCTATCTTCCTTATTGTTTACTGTTAGGCCATAAACTATATTTAGTTCGTCCTGGGTATGACAATAAACTACATCTGCGTCCTGGGTAAGACGGTAAACTGCCTTCAATAGTAAGGCCTCTAATCGGGAGGTTTTGAGGAGCATGGAACCACCACTTAATTGCTGTTCCCAGGTTCACCCTGACCTGGGGTGGTAGCTCCTGTTAGGGTCCCAACTATGGGCAAATAGTTAACCCCAAAACTGGGGTCAAAACACTATTAAAGTGTAAAAATATGTTTTAATATCAGCAATACTTTGTAAAAAAATTATTACCAGCAATTCATTTTTGAAAAACAAAAATTACCAATAATACATTTTTGTGAAAAAACAAATATTACCAGCTATACATTTTTTGAAAAAAATATTACCAGCGAAGGAAAAATATTATCAGAAATAGATTTTTTGAAAGAAAAATTGTTACCAGAAATAGAATTTTTGGAAAAAAATATTACCAATAATGAAAATTTTGTCGGCATTAAATAACCTATTGAGGTTGATATGCTGTAAAACAAACCAAATCTATATTTGGTATAAAAAAAACTTTTGCAATTCTTAATTTTTATCTGACTTATTAATTTTAGTCTGATAGAATCAGACACTTGTCTATTTTGAAATTATTTTCATGAGCTTCATACATTTTAACTTTGTCAAAATTTTCACCATTGCTGTGGCACTTTAAAAAATTTATCTCCATTGATTTTTATATGGTTTATGTATATAGATGCTCGATTTTTCAAGTCATTAATTGATTTTTTTTTTTTCAATTTATCCACCTTTTGAAGGTTATTTAAAGCCAGAAAATATTTTTAATTGTAAGAATTTGGGGGGGGATAATAATGATTTACTGATACAAATCCTACTAATTAACAGATAGCTGGGGGGGGGAGGTGAATTCATACCTTTCCCCAAGGGCATTTGCATGCAAATGAATATATTTATACATTTTCTGAACTTTTTGATATTATAAAACATTTAATTGCATCCAATGAGGTATCTTTAATCATTTTGAATTTAAGAAAATTTATTAAAATAAAGAAATTTCTACGAGCTAAAATAGGGGGAAATCTTAAAGAATTATTGAAGTGATAGTGTTAATTGATTGATTTCATTTTGATTTCCTTCAGACTTAAGTGTCCTGAAAAATTACACACATCCAAACATCAGACAAACTTTAAAAAAAAAAGAATGAAAATGCTACCGCCTGATCAAAAATAACCTTCATGTTCATGCTTATTTCTTTATCACCACTATAACTATATACCTTTGATTCCCTCGACAATGTTTATTGCCTTTAAAAAGCGATGATTAGAATTTTAATAAAACCTAAACATACGAAAATGGATTTATACATTTACTTAATTCTTGATAATTGGTAACAAAGATATTAAACACTATTAGATCGAATAAAAGACTTGTTTTCATATTTGTTAGAACTACTCCTAGTGGTTATATTATGACATGCTTGGACTACTCGCTGTGACATCATTAGAATTCTCCCCAACTCCAATGGACTTCTACTGACTCACTTTGAGTTCTTTATTTAAGGAATCTTGCCTAGTTCATTTATGTTACCAGGGGTGTGTTATTTACTCCACAACATTTATAAAATGATAAATAATAAATATTGCATTGTATTTGGTTCACATATTTTTATAATCTTGTAAATAAACGCAATCAAGGAAGTCAAAACTGTATATAGTCATAGCAGTTTCAAGAGAATGACCATCTACTTTACAGAATTTTTTTGTGGGCACAAAGGTTAAACATTGCCAAAAAAAATTACAAATTAGCAGGAAAACATGGACATGCTGAAAAAATATATATTAGTGATTGATTGGAAAAGGTGAAACTGACTGATTAAAAAAAAAAAAATCGATAATTAATTATGATAGATTTATATATTATGAGAGGAGGGAATAGTCAAAAGAGGTAATTCAGAATTATTTCCCTTTACTAGAAATAACTTGAAAATAATAAATAAAATAAAATACATTAAAAAATTTCTGAAGCAAAAATAGCAACAAATTTAAAATTTTTGATTCTTCAAACATCTTTATTTTATAAAAATGATCTATTGTTATCAGCAACCAGAAGAATTTCAATACCACAGACAAAAGAAAAGTAAATTTTCCAAAAATATGGTACATTTTTCCCCTGTCAAATCTGAAAAAAAAATGTATTTTATTTTATTATGCAAGCACTAACAACCAACAGAAATTATTAATATGTTGAATTATTTTTCGTTTTCTGATTTGATACTGCAATTTTTACTGAAATATATGATCACTGGAAAAGTTCATGCCCAGTTAGAAACAAAACTTGACATACTATGGTTTAATTAAGGCTTTTATCACTAAATCTCTATTATCTCAGAAAAAATATTCTTACAAACTAAAAATATTTTCTGATTATTTAATCTGCAAATGGTTATAAGCTGGAGAAGACAAATTGGTCAATCATTTAGTTTTAATTTCAAGATAATAGATTAAAGTTACTATTTCCAATAAGCAAAATACATTGCTATATTTCAAACCCAATTTAAATTGATTGGACAGATTTTTTTTTAAATTGCTATGAATGGTGGGTTGGTTGCCAAGGTTACGGCAATGGAGACAAAGGTTTAGGTGCAGATAGTGAATGTCGATTGAGCAGAAGTTTTCTGTTGGATTCTAGTTGAATTGGATCAACAAACGGAGTCATGATGGTGATGACAAGGGAGGCCTGGATTGTGGCGAAGTTGGTCTGTCAGCTACATTCTGCATGTGAAGAGTCGGGTGAGATTAGTGAATCTTTGCCGAGGTCATGTTCTTTTTACAAGAAAAGCAATCATGATGGTGACTGCATGCTGACAAGTGGCCTTTTGGTCTGCAACTGTGTCTGTTGTTACAAGGGGTTTTCTTTTAAGCAAATGACATGGTCCCCAAGGTCATCTTTTTTCTTCAGCAGGAACATTCATGATTGGCTATTGTATTTTATGGATTTCTTTTGTGGACCAGATGTGATGCACAGAGCCCCTGCACAGAGAACAACTTTTTTATTTTGTTTTTCTTTCTTATGCTAAGAAAGATCTGGCCAACATGTAAACTTTGTAAAGTGAATCAGAAAGAAATCTAATTGCAGCGGAGTATACAAACAAAAGTGGGAGAAATTGGTAAAGACAAGTTATTTAAATTGATTGTTATTTGACAGCATTCAATTTGAGTTCTTTCTTAATTATACACTGACATCCAAGTGATATTGGTTTTTCAGCCATAATGAAATCCCATAAGCAGCAGTTTAAGAATACGATTTTTATTCAGTATGCTTTTATGAAACCTGATATAATGGTCAAAAGTGAGAAATCATAACTATTTCTTTTTTGCACAACCATACTATCTAACAATTGTTAAAAGGAAAAAATAAAATTATTTTAAAAAAGGTTCACACTCAAAAATGGCATTTACATTTTTGGATTCTTCAAAAATGTTTTCATGTGATAAAACAAATTCTTGTGATGAATAGCAATGGACGAACTTCAAAATTTCACTGAAAAATTACAAGTACAATTTTTGTAAAGATAAATATTAAGTGTAGATTTTTATTGTGTCGATTCTAAAAAAAACTAACATGTTTTATTAAATTATGCATCAATTCACAAAAAAAAAAAAATTTTTTGAGTTTTATTGAATTACTTTTTTAACTGAATTTTTCTTTACTTTATATAACTAAAAAAAAAAAATTCACAAATTCCCCAAAAAGTACACATGAGATAATGACAAGGGCACCCACAAAATATTTCGTCAAGGTTTTTTAATAAAACAACCTATTCAGTGTCAAGTAATGAGTAAGTACAGAAAATTTCGTTTGAATCTGATTTGGGGAAAATATTTTAAAACAGGAGTAGCAATTTTTCTGCTTTCATTTCGAAAAAACGCATTTATTTTGCTGTTAACTAATAAAATCCTATAGATTTAAAAAAAATATATACTCTTAGTCTTAAATTAAGGCTCAAGATCATTTATTTTAAAATATAAATACCAATTTCTTCATTATTACACTGCTAGTATTCCGTATTTCTCTAAATTTTATTTTTCATTTTTCGCTCGCTTTTTAATTCAGAGGTGTAATTAATTATAGTTTTGTTTTTATTTTAACCTCTGACTTTACTTTACACTACAGCCTACCGTGCGTAAATAAACGTTTTTCCATTAAGTTTAAATACAAAATAAGCATTAAAATCCAGTTAATTAATCATTAAATTTATTGACTTCGAAATACATCTTGAGAACATATATTTTAATTTTTCAAGATATTTTTAAATTTATTGTTTAGAGATTTTTCGTCTAGTGATACGACTATATTCGATAAGTGATGAGTGAACGTGCCAATGTTTTTTTAAAAATGCCTTTTAAAATTTGACTTAAAAAAAAAAATTGCGTTTTTTACTTTATTTATTTAATGTCCGTAGCAGTACATATCTTTTAAGTGATAAGTTTTATTTAGGTATTGCTTTGGTTTCAATAAAATTTGCATTTAATATAAAATTTTGATCTCGTATCATACATTCTTGTGGGATGTCATTGGTCATCAAGAAATTTGAGAATTTTAAACATAAGGAACTTATTCTTGTCTAACACCGCAGAATTTTTCCGGCTGACGTTATCATGCGAAATATTTTCTCAACAAAAGTAATTTCACATTTATATCGCGATTTTCTGTTTCTTCATAATATAATTCCTTTCTGTCATTCGTTTCAACTTCAACATTATTATATGAACTGAACAAACAATAATACAAAAATTGGGTAGGTTGACAGAAATCCCAACAGAATTGAAAATCTTGTTTGTTTTTGTTTTTCTCGATGCATTTTCTGATCTGAAAGGTAAGTGGAAGAATCGAAATAATTTTGATAAAAAAGAAATCGCTTTTTACTGACTTTACCATTTTCTTCATTTTTTTTGTTAGTGTTAGCAAAATAAAAAAAATGAAAATAAATTCAGCTACGATTTCATCATGACAGAAAGACCTTTTCTATTATGAGAATGAAAGTTGATTTTTTTACTTTTAAACTTTTTTTATATTGCTTTGAAGTTTTTCTTCAAGATCACCCACCGAATAAACAGTGCTTTTTGTCGGTAAAGATAAAAAAAGATCATCTTTTATTCTATTAAATAGCATATTTCGTTTTAAATATGACTATTTTTGTTTTAAATTAAAAAAATATCGATATTATTCGTTTAAAAGGTGTTAAAACAACGGAATAAAATTAAAAATTATATTTTTTGTTTGGAGTTAAAATAGGTACCTCCATGAGATTGCTAAAGAAAGCATAGCATGAGGAAAAAGACGCCAAACTTGACGAAAATAAAATTTGATCGTCTCAATGTTCATGTTATTATTAAAGAGGAAAGATCAAAGTATTTTTAGGGTATATTTTATATTTAATCGTTCCTAGCACGTCCGAAATTTTCCTTAAAAATCTTGTTTTTGTTGTCATCAAAACTGGCAGATAATCAATCATTTCAATCATATCTTTTTTTCCATTTTATAAAAAAGATGAAAATCTCTGTTTGAAATTCTTTTAAAAATCAATTATCTTTTTTTCAAAATTTATTTTAAGAAAATCAGAAATTACAATGTTTATTTAAAATATTTTGAACCAAGCTTAACTTAGCTTCTGCGGCGAAAAGATGTAATTTGAAAATAAAACAAAGCAGGTCATAACCTTTCGTGTCACTTGACAGGTGACGAAAGACATTTTCATGACGTTTAGATAGCTTACGTGAGGATAATTCTTTCTACGGATGGAGAGAAGTGAAGTTATTTAGATTTAAGTGAACAAATTATTTACCTCATTAGTTTTAAGGAAAACATTCAGCGCTCTAAATTTTTTGTTGTACTTAGCTTTCACCTTTACATTTACGATGATTTATGGAAAGTATAAAGAAATTAAAATAAGACTGTTAAGAGTTAGATTAAATTTCATAAGAAAGGTATCTAATTAATTTATTAGTACCTTTCTTATGAAATTTTATCAGAAGTGTACATAAAATAATATAATTTTATATACATTTATTACATTTTACTGTGTTATTTGTATTTCAATTCATTTTATTATTAATTTTGATATTTCATTTATGGAAAAATGTCATAACTGAGATTAATATAAAAATACGATCATATAAATTTCATAAGATGATACTGATACTTGTAGGTACCCTTCTCAGTTGAAATTGAAAAATCAAATTAACTTCTCCACACGTGTTTCGCAAAAGTAAAGGCCTTTACAGTGGAGAACAATGCTGAACACAAATAACGCAACTTAATTGTATTCTGGTTGGTCTTCCATACTTTATAATTACAGCCCTATTATAAACACAAAATTACATTTCTTAATTACTGCAGATCTTCTGATTAGTCAAAATGATACAGTTTACAACGCGCTAAAAAAAAGATCTATCTCATAATGACACTTAGGAAACCTGATGCGGCTTTTAACTAATTTTATATTTTAACAACTTAAATGTAAAAATCTATTATAATTAAAGAAATAACAAATAATTGTGTTAATTCATTTTTCATCGAAAAAATCTTTTGCTTTCAGAAAATATTTTTCATATTCATAAAAACAACTAAAAGCAAATAAAAGCATTTCCAATTAAATAATATCTTTGTTTTATTGAGTTTTGTATGTTACAATTCAGAGCTGATTTTCAGGTGGGGGGTCCAATTAAAAAAAAACATGATTTGCATTCCTCAAAGCCTTGTGCTTTTAACTATTGTAATCACTAAACCCGATGCGATCGAATTTCTATTGTTTTCATAAAATTAGTTAGGGGGGGGGGGTAAATATAAAAAAATATTTCTGCCATGACTTTAATAAAAGAAAACATATTTATAATAATTTTCGTCACCTATGAATAGTTTCTAAAAGTTTCATTAACTTCCGACAATTATTTTTATTTTTGCAAGATTTTCCAAATTAATGTGTCTCATACAAAAAAAACGTGTTAAAAATTTTAGTAGTTCCGGTGATACAAAGAGAAACAAGGTTTTTTTAATCAAAATTTAGAATGTTCTAAAAAGAAGTAAAAATTTTAAAAAACAATCAAAAAAGATTTTGGTCTTTCTTCTTCATAATAACATTTTGTTTTCATCAAGTTTGGCATCTTTTTCATCATCCTATGCTCTTTTTTTTAGCGATTTCATGGAGACACCTAAGTTAAGACGATTTTTTGGCTGAAATATTTTTAGCCAAAAAACTTTTGTTTCTTGTTCATTAAAAGAATTAACTAAATAAATAAAACTCCACAAAATATCGGATTTTAATAATTTATTTGTCTAAAAATAATATTGAATGATTATAGCAGAAGATTTAAAAACGATTTTTGTACAAAGAAAATAAAAAATTCATGCCTTTTCCCATGGTAAGTGAATATGACAAACCCAACTGGAATTGGAACTCTGCTCTCAGATTAATAATTCTGAGCCATTACACATTGCACTACATGCACATCCAAGCTTACAGCATCTGGCATTCCCAACCAGTCACCCATCTAGCTACTGACCAAGTTCAATGTTACTTAACTTTGGTGATCATGCAGAACCAATGTTTCAACTTGATGTTGCTGTAACCTAACATTACATTTTCCTCAATATTTGGCTATATATTTGAATATGTACTTACAAAATTGCGCACTTTCCACACGCAAAAAAGGTACCCATCCCAATTTTAAAAATGAAGAAAGGAAAAATATCCGCTTTTATTTGATTTTATAGCATTTATTCATTAATGAATGAAATTTTTATTGAATCTTTTTTTTTTTTGTGATGATTGAATTTGCTACAAGTAACAGACCAGAAAAAAATAACATTCACAGTTTTTACTCATTTAGATTTTAAAATGACATCCTCCAAATGGTGGCCTCTGTTTGACATACACTGTTGTAGTTTCAAATTAAATTAAATTGATTGGAAATTAGTGTTTTTTTTTTTAAATCTCTAAAAATGCCTTTAACCATATATAAATCTATCAAAACTACATAATTCTCTTTATTAAAAATATATTTAAAAAATAAAATATACTTTGCTGAAACTTTATTTGAGAAAGATTAGCTGATTTAAAGTTTATTTATTCTGATTTGAAACAAATATTAATTGTAGTTTAAATATTACAGAAAGCATTTTTTAACAGGTGGATGTTTTTATGAGGAATTAACAACTGTCGCAATAGATTTTTTTTTCTACAGTGGGACATATCTGTAAACATTATTTGATGAATGCCTTTTTTATATAGTGTCCAAAATATGCCTTATTCATAAAAACAATAGCTTTTCTAATTAAATGATGTCTTGGTTTTATTGTATCTTTTATTGTACGATTCAGAACAGATTTTTGGTAACTAGGGGTCCTTTTTTACAAAAACAAAATATTGGTGATTTAAATTCTCCCAGGACTTGTCTTTATAACTAATATAAATATTAAGTTCTACAAAATTGAATTTCTTGAAATTTTATAAAATGAAATGTGGGGGTAATAGATGAGAAAAAAAAAAAAAACTTTTCTAAAATAATTTAACTGTGAATAAGTCCTGAAAGTTTCATTGAAATCTGACGATTATTTGATTTTTGCAAGTATTTCCAAATCAATGTTTTTCACCACAAAAAGTTGCTAAAATTTCTCTTTTTAATTTATGGTCACCTGCTGATGCAAGAAAAATTTTTAACGGTTCTAAAAAGGATTAAAAAAAATATAATTTAATAATGAAAAAGACCTTTGGTCTTTATTCTCAATAAAAACAAAGAGTTTGACGATCAAGTTTTGTTATTAAGTTTGCAGTAATTTTCATCATGCATTACCATTTTTTTAGTAAATTTTAGTAGGACCAATTGATGTTTGAAGGCGTCATTTTGTCATTAACAGCAAAAATGAATCAAAAAGCAAATGTAAACAATTATTTCAATAAATTCACATTTTTCTAGTTTATTTCTCTTTATAATAAATTTTCATATAAAAATAATTCAAGACCTCATTGTATGCAGTGAAGTATTTTAACATCAATAAAGTTGCCAAATAAAATTGTAATGTGATACATTTTAATCTTTTTTCTCTGATTTCTCTTTTTTTATATTTTCATAGTGTAAAAATTAAAAATTATTTATTCAGTTTCGTTATTTTAAATATTTATAGGCAATTTTTTTTTCTTTGAAGAAAACAAGTTTCTTGATGGTGGTAGTTTTTGTTAGTCTTTGACTTTGTTTATAATGTAAAGTTTCCAAAGTAGGGGCAGAGTTGTAAGTAAACTATTGTTTAACCTTTGAACATGTTGGTAGGTGAGGACATGGATTAATGTAATTTTATTATATTTTAAGTAATCAGTAAGTAATGTAAAATCTAGTTAATTATTCTTTAAATTTATTATTTTTCATCAAAAATATCTGTTATCGATATTGAATTTCTGAGAGATTTTTAAAAAATTAACTTTTTTTTTCCTTTGGCAAATTGAAGTTGGAAGTGAGTTTGGTTTTATTCACTGTTTTTTTTTTTTTTTTTTTTTTTTTTTAGATTAACTTTCAGCTATTATCTTTCAAATAAAACCCAAATTTAAATTATTTAAAATGTGTTTTTACAGTTTTTTAACACAATACTTAAAAAAAAATTGCTACCTTTACAAACATTAGCTTTGTGGAGGTAACAATTTTTTTAAATATTGCAGTTATGGTTTCAGATTTTAATTTTTTGCTTTAATAAATATATCAAATTGTAAATGTCTATATTTCTGAGATGAGGTATTATGTACAGTATTTACATTAGTCGGACTATTGTCCTCATCTTTGATGAAACCAAACCCTTTATTTCGATCACTGGGGTAGACTGTTCTAGTTCCACGAGCCATGTTTGATGTTATCTCCTGCTAATTTTCGGTTCGAAATTCCAACCACCTGAAGAAGGCCGGAGCGTACAACGGCCGAAACGTTGTGACAAAAATGGCAACAAAAATGAGGACAATAGTCCGACTAATGTAAATACTGCAAATTGTAAATGTTGGTAAAATTTTAAGATAATCCAAGATGCATATATCTCTTGACAATGCAAAGCTAAAACAAAAGTACAAGTATTTTCACAGTAACATTTTTTTTCTCTCAAGGGGATGTAAATGATCACAATTTATCTGTATGACAGCACATAAAAGATAAATCAGTCCTGTGCATGCCACATGATCAGTTGTTGGCATAAGTAGTTTTGCAATCTTTTTTTACTTCTTAGCAGATCATCAGGGTCAGTATCACCTGTATTTACTATATTTTCTTTTTGTTATATTCCATGCTAATAAGAATATATACTTGAAAAACAAGGTGATAAAATAAGTAAAGGTTTATTGTAAAAAAAACAGTAAAATAAGAATAAAGGTAACAGTTATGCACAGAGTCATCGCAAGTCAGTCCAGTAGTGAGTGCTACTATTGGAAGGTGGATAGTTCTCACGTAAGTCTGAGCCATACTCAACAGATCCCAGCTAGTCAATATTTACTAGTCCCCTACGAGGGTAGATGTGGCACAAGGCCAAGTTTAACGTGGGTCATCTGAGCCCATAGGCTTGGCCAAAAATTCCCTGTAGAACCCACATAAATAGCTTTGGGTCTTTCTACCTCTCCAGACGAGACTCTGCCCTTCGGAACAGCCTTGTTCGAGTTCCTCTGCCCAAACACAGAGAGTTCGACAGCACAGCTGGAACAGATTCCAGCTAGTCTCTGTAGTCTGTTGGCTTACAGCTACTTATAGGTAGTTACTACCTATGGAGGTGAGAGGTTATTCCATTACATCACTTTTATCAGCCTCAATAAAAAGTGAAAAAGTGAAGCATTCTGAATGTCTTCAAGTTAAATTCTTAAGATTCACATTGACATAAATTTATTCCATTGTTTCATACTTTATTTTTATAAAAATATTGGCCAAGGTATCTGTCATGTTTGTAGCAGGCGAGTAGAAGATACTTACATAAACTATTCGAATTCTTCATGCCGGTTTCACTTTTAACAACTGCTAGTGCCAGAGCGAGATAAACAGTGGCTCTAACTTGTTCCACTTGTTAGAAGCTTTCCTCTAAGACAGTATCTAAAATGGTATATATGTTGGCTGCTGTCTCTCCTAGATTTTGAGGTTTCTAGATTTTGGCCCACCAAATTTTCAATGTAAATCCAGTACTGCTATCTGTATTGGATATGAATTATTCAATTTCATTTTTCAACACTTTTATGATGAAGTGCTTTTGGGAAAATATTAACAAAATTTCTAGAGACATTTCTTCCCAACATAATATGAATCAACCTTCATGTAAATCCTGTAGAATTTTGTTAGATAACTGTTAAACAGAAATTCTCATTAGATGTGTCTTTAAAACTCAGTGATGTTAGGATTTTACAAGTAAATTAATTAAGTGAGGTAATCACATGAAGCATTTTTCCTTGCAAAATTTCAGATGGAAATATTATAAAAATAATTTTCATCAGTTTTTAAATAAGTAGTGGAAATTTATGCACGACCAATATTTACTTGACTTTTAGTAGATGTTTTAAATATCGGCTTTTTTTTCTTCTTTACTGAAATGATTTCTTGGTGCATATTATAATAACTGTTCATAGGTGAACAACTTTTTATGCTATCACTTTAAAAAAATATCTAAAGTCTTATAGAGTAGATACAGATTGTTTCTACATCAGAATTTTCTTTTGATTTATGCAACAAAACTTTATAAAATTGTTTTGGGCAGCTTTTTGTTTCTTCCATGCATTAATATCCACCTGAAAAGTTTGGCTCATATCAACAAGCTAATAATTGCCAAATCCAAATTGCCATCTTCATTTATACAACTTGTGATAGAGCAAACATTATTATTTGATATTTGAAGTTGATTCCTCATCCTCTCTTCTTTAAAATCAAAAGGAAAACTTCACTTGATCATGTAATATATTTGTAGTAATCCATTTCACATCTGCCACATCTTTGTCCTTGAACCTCACAGCTGGCTCGTCCAAACGTATTCCTTGCTGTCTGTAATCCTTCTCAGATTTATTATTGTAAAATACAATAATTGTGGTACAAGGCTGAAAGGGGAAGTGGGGTGAAGCTGGTCATCATTAACTATCCTATACCTAGCTAATCTGATTCGCAACCCTTCCATACATTATAATTTGCTCCTTCACCATCAGAATCTATCAGTCACCATTCACTTCTACGTACACCAAAATACCTCACACGCACACAGGAACCTACCAAAAAACACCCCATGAGGTCCTTTCCTTACCATCTCCTTCCAAACACCATCGGGGACCTTGCCAGACTTCTGCTGTTGTTAGGTGAGGTTGTTCTTACTTGGGTACGTTTTCAACATGTATCCCATGGCATCACATGACCAACAGTAGGGTCAACTGCCTTCCACCATAACAAGCATCTTTTCTTCTGGCACATCAAAATATTGGGAATCTCCACAAAGCTCCTGCAGGTCATTGTCACTTTGAGAACAAAGTCCCCGGTAGCAATACCAGCCTTACTTATTACAGCAGAGATGTCCTCAACTTGTCCGTATTGGCTGAAAAATGTCCCTGGAGATAAACAGTTTTTGCTGTCAATATATTTCCAGCTAGCTGTCTGGCCTCTTGCTCTATAGTCAGCAAGATGTACCCCATGGCATCACATGACCAACAATAGGGTCGACTTTCTAGCTGATATTTTCAGCCCAATTTTCAAGCTCTTTATGGCCTCCTTCATATTTTCCCTGCTGACCCCAATTAATTTCCGAGTTTTTATGTTGGTGGTCAGCTGAGAGATTGTCCTCATGTTGACAGCGTCCAGCGCTTCTGGAATAATGAGAAACTCATTTCCTCACAGATATTCCTCATATTTGGACTAAAGCTGCACATAGTAACTAGCATCTTTTTTGAACCTGTTTTCCACCAGGCCATTTTTTTAGGTGTTTCCACATGTACCAGTGGAGTTATCTCAGGACATTCTGCCATGGCAGTGCTAAGCACCACTAAAACGGCAAAACAGTTTTTAAAGTTTGCACAAATTCACATAAATTCACGAAACAAAAAAATAGAAACTAAACAAAGTTTAAACTGAGAAAAAGTCTAGCAACAAAGAAAACAAGTTGAAGAAAGGTGAAAACAAACAAAATCTAACTTGGCTTGTGAGCAAAAAATGAGTCAAACAGGCAACAATAAAACTAAAGAAAATTTCGTTCATGAGCAACAACATAAAAATGAGTTAAATAAAAGAGAGTTATGGAAGGGTGAAACACAAGAAAAAAAACACTCAAGAAAAAAAACAAAGCTTGGCTTACAAATAAAAAAGGGCATAGAAATTAAAATAACTTAGAATCGGGGAGGATGAAACACAAAAGAAGAAATACCTTTAAAAAGTGGGGACATATAGAAAATTAAAAAACACATGAATTAAACAAAAAGGAAACTGATAATGAAAAGTGGGAAAAATTTTCACAAATAAAAGAAAAAAATCATGATAGACTTAATGTGAATTCAGTTCTTCAAAAATGTCCAAACATGAAAAAATCCACAAACTTGTCAGGCGAAACTTACGCCAGATGGAAATAAAAACCATATAATCAAACTGTTCATAATCTTTCTTGGCCCAAAGACAAAATCTGACAGTTTTTATGCGTGCCTCAGTTAGCTATACAGATTTTTTCATGCCCACCTACAGGCATTTAATTAGTTCTAAGGCACTAGGTAATTTACGTGACCATACATCCTGGGTAAGACTATAAACTATATCTGACAGCAAGCCCTTTGATCAGGAGGTTTTGAGGAGCATGGAACCACCTCTGTTCCTAGGTCCACCCTGACCTGGGGTGGTAGTAACTGTTAGGATCCCAGTTATGGACAAATAGTTAACCCCCAAACTGGGGTCAAAACATTATAAAAGTGTAAAAATAGGTTTTAATACCAGCAATATATTTTTGAAAAAAAAAATATTACCAGCCATACATTTTTGAAAAAAAAATATTCCCAGCAATAAAAATCTTGTCAGCATTAAATAACCCATTGAGGGTGATATATCTGTAAAACAAATCAAACCAAACGATGTTTTGGGAAATAACTGTCTGGTACAGCCAGAGTTGTTCATTATCACATGTTGGTAGGTAGGCAGATTTGAGGTCTAGTATTGTCATGTTCAACCCTTGCTGTCTCCACTCTTTTAGTTTGCTGGCGCAAACATTAGTGTCTGCTGTATATGCGTCAACATGGAGGGTAACTTCCCGGTATTCCATTACAGGCCGCTCGTTTGATTTATTTTGTGTCACAACAGAAGAAGCCCTTTCGGGTGTCCACATTTTCAGTCATCATAAGGAATAAGCTAGCCAATTCTTGACCCATGGACACAATTCCATTTCATATGATTTCTTAACTTTCGACATGGTGTACTCTGCAGTTCCACAGCTTGCAGGTGCATTATTTTCTGTCCATTTCTATGATACAGTTCATTCATTTCATCATTGATCAATTTCCACGTGAAAATCAGGTTCTTCAATGGAGAGTGTTGTTGTCATGCACGCAAAAGCTTTCTCGTGAAGGAAGTGCACCTCTCCTGACTTTGAAATGGAAACCCCACCCAGGACCTTGATTGCATCCATGCTGATCAGTACATCGCATCCAAGAGGGTCCTATTGTGCTACCAATATCTCTTACTGCAGTTCCTTGGTTCACCTGAAGATCTACCTGCCTGAAGCCAGTGATGTATGTTTCTCCACTAAGAATCTTTACTTCAACTCGTTCCTTTTCCATGTCTGGCACATCTTTCTGCTGACAATATGAGAGCACCCAGAATCCACCAGCACAACACTTCTTTTCCTGCACACATACACCTATTGTGGGCAGCACCAAATTCACATATTGCTTGGGAATGAGACTGGTACAGTAGAATCTCCCACTTGTCCTTTTCCCGAATAGTTGTGCAACAAATGACCTTCCCTGCACTGGAAGCACCTGGTGTTTTTCAAGGCTTTGGACTGCTATCTTTAGGTTTCTTGTGTCATACAAGTCATGAAACATATGGTTTGGACCATCACACACACAACATTTTGTTGGCGTACTCACAATTACTTCCACTTAGTTATACATTGGTTTTACAGATGCCATGGCTAGTTCCATCCCCCTGGGTTTGTCCTTTAATATTGCCCTCACATGAGCCAGCGCCTTTGTAATGTCCATTTTGTCCATTCGGCAGGATGCGCAGAGGAGCTGCTTGAAACACTCCAGTAGACCAAGCATAAAAGTACATATTAAGCCTTTTTATGGTATACCTTCAAAAAGGACTGAGAGTTTCCATAGTTCTTCCAGAAAAAAAACATTGACAAACTCTCCAGGGTTTAGACTTGTGCTACAAATCATTCATATGCTGCAAATGATCCAGCGGCAAAGGCCATGTACAGGGCTTCCTTTATGCAGTCATTTTTCTTTCTTCACTCAGCTGCCGATGTGCTGTGTATGCACCACCTGTTAGACACATCAGGACTACAAACTCGGTTCTTTTCACCATACACAGCCAACATATTAATTCTGCTTTCTCTATCCATTTACAATGGATTGTTCAGAATCAAAGCCGTCAAATTCCAGTATTAGATTTGGGTCAAACTAGTCAGTCATGATGCTGAAATAGCTTCTAGTAATATATTTGGAATATATCTGTAGTAATCTGTCTCACATTCCTCACTGCCATGCTTTCGTCTTTGAACCTCGCAGCCGGTTCTTTCAAACATATTCCTCACTGTCCGTAATCTTTCTCACCCCAAGGACAAAATCTGCTGGTTTTTATGTGAGCCTCAGTCAGTTATGTAAATTTTTTCATGCCCATCTACAAGCATTTAATTAGTCCTAAGGCACTAGGTAATTTACATGACCATGTATGGTGCAGGTGATATTGTGTCTCTTTCGTTGGGGAGATAGGCCATGTTCATTACAGGTCATTATACTTTAAATTCAATGCCTTTTTGTATGATGTCAAAGTCTTTATCATCACTTCAAAATTCATACTTAAATGAATATTCTTTTATTATTTTTAATGGCCTTATGTCATAATTGCCAAACTATTCTACTTGTGTATAAGATTATTCTTATTAGAAAGAATAATCTCTAAAAGAATATTTTAGATATTTGAAAACCTTTCAGAATTATACCATTGTACTTGTATATTATTATTTTCAATTCAAATGAAAATTATTTTCAAGATAAGCTTATTGATTTCTTTTTATTAATCTTCCCTGACTGCTGGTTTATGTCCATGTGCTCATCTGATCTGGCCTTAATGTATAACGACATGTATATTTTAAAGTATAAACTGATTTTATATATTATTCATGTCTCTTGTTATATCTTTTGTATTTTTTGTTTTTCACAGATGTTTTGGCTGCACAGATAATCATGATATAAAAACTGTTTTTATTAGGAATTTAAATGAAAGAAAACAGGACTAATGACAGAGAAATATATACTGCAATATTCATGTAAAAGTTGGGCATCTCCATTTTGAAAGTATCACAATGGATATTTATTTGCAAGAACATATACTTTGAAATCTGTAAAAGTAGTGTTTCATAAAAGTAAAAATTACAAACCATATTGTGAAGTTTTCAAATCTTTCTAAGGAAGTCAGATGGAAAAACATAGTGTAGAAAAACCATATTCTGATGTTATTTGTGGATCTGCATTTTCAGTGAAATCAAATTTGTTATGTCATGTGAAAAAAAACACTGTCAAGAAACAATGTCATTGTCAGGTATGTGGATGTAAATTTTCACGGAAATCACATTTGGTTCGACATCTGCGTATACATACCGGGCAGAAACCATATTCTTGTGAAGTTTGTGGATCTGCATTTTCACTGAAGTCATACTTGGAGCGGCATATGCGAACACACACTGGAGAGAAACCATATTCTTGTGAAATTTGTGAATCTGCATTTTCACGGAAATCACATTTAGATCACCATATGCGAACACACACTGGAGAGAAACCATATTCTTGTGAAATTTGTGAATCTGCATTTTCACAAAAATCATCTTTAGGGCGCCATATGCGAACACACACTGGAGAGAAACCACATTCTTGTGAAGTTTGTAGATCCTCATTTTCACGAATGTCAAATTTAGTATGCCATATGCGAAGGCACACTGGAGAGAAACCATATTCTTGTGAAATTTGTGGATCTGCATTTTCTGTGCAGTCACATTTGGAGCAGCATATGCGAACACACACAGGTGAGAAACCATACTCTTGTGAAGTTTGTGGCTCTGCATTTTCACTTAAATCACATTTGGTACGTCATATGCGAACACACACTGGAGAGAGACCATATTCTTGTGATATTTGTGGATCTGCATTTTCACGGAATTCACATCTGGACCGCCATATGCAAACACACACTGGAGAGAAACCATATTCATGTGAAATTTGTGGATCTACATTTTCACGAAAGTCAAATTTGGTGCGACATATACGAACACACACTGGATAGAAAGCGTTATCATACAAATGTTCTTTATTTTTTCTTTGTGAACAAATTTGGTGCATCATCTGCAAATCCTCACTATAGAAAAGCACTGTTATTTTGAAATTTACAGATCTGCATTTTTAAAGATGCCAGCATTTGTGAGCCACATGTAAACAGGCTGATAAAAAATGATATTCTTGTCAGTCTTTTGGATCTGCATTTCCAAAGTTGTCATATATGATATGAGATATCCAAATATACATTGGTGAAAAACCTAATTTTTTTAAAGTTTGTGAATCTGTTATTTTTCAGACAAGCTATTTTTGGTTGGCTATATGCAATCACACATTGGAGAGAAACCATAATCTTTTGATGTTTGAGGATCTGCATTTTCTCTGAAATCTCATTTGAGATGACATATGCAACACACACTGGAGTGAAACTGTATTTTTGTGAAGTTTATGGATCTGCATTTTATGTAGTATGCATGTATTGACTTTAAATATTCCAGTGAAGAAATTCATATATATCAATTACCAAATGTATTAGTAAATATTAAATTATTTTATTGTTATTATTACCCAATTATGAAATAAAAACGTGAACAAAAATCTTTCAGATATTCTTGTGTGATAATAGACAAAACATTATTAAATTACTGAATTTCTCAAATGCAACACTTGTCATTATTAATATTTCATGTTTTTGCCTTGTTTTTAATTTTTTTTATTACATCATGAATTCTACAAGCATTTAAAATGCAGCTTGCATTAAAATCAAATTAAAAATGTAGACAGTAATCTGTTGAAATCTGAAAAATACTTTCATTCTATGCTCTGAAATGCGTTTTTCAAATATTATTTATAAAAACTGTCATTAAACAGAATCTTTAAATATTAGCCATGATACTATACTTTTTTATCTTGTTTTTTTTTTCTTCTCTTTTTATCATAGCATTCAGGTTTTTACATTCTACAGTCATTAAACACACAGCCCAGGTTAGAAACTATTTATAATCTAAGGAGGTAATCTGTAGAAACCTAAAAAAAATTATCTTTATTTCTGAGATGTAACTATTTACATCGTCTGAGCTGTTGTCCTCACCTTTATTGCCATATTCCCGAGGTTTTGGCCTTTGTATGCTCTGGCTTTCTTCAGGTGATATTTCTTGGAATTTTGAACCAAACTCTTTATTTAGTCCACAGGGGTAGATTGTTCTAATTCCACATGCCATACCTTTGGATATCTCAGTTTCAGTTAATTACTCTGTCTTCAAGATTTTGTTCCCTTTGCTGTGATGAGGTATTGAACTCACAACTCTTTGGGTCAAGTCACTTTTGGAATGGCAATGTGGGAAAGGTTCAGAAATTATTCCGTAATAAGTTTATTTTTTAAATATTTTTTTCTAATTTTTAAAAAAATTTAGGTCTGTCATTGAATTAAAAATACACATGTAAACCTCCACATACATTTTGAATGAAACTGAAATGGAAGCCAGTGCCATAAGGCCAATTTGCTTTTCTGTCTTACTAATTAGAAAAAAAGTATAAGCTGAAATGTATGGTCATTTGAAGCCACTTTTATGTCTTATTGTTTTTAAACTGAATATATTTTTTACTAAATGCAGTATTTTGAGTGGACAAGTAATTTAGATTTGAAAGTCAATCATCTCAGCAATGTGAGGAGTTAGTATTAGGTACCACCAAAATGGTTACGATTTTTCTGCAATGAAAGCAAAAAATCTGTTTTAAAATATTTGCCAAAAATCAGGGAATTATCTGATCCAAACAAAATTTTCAGGACTTATTCATCAATAAATGAATATTTTACTAAATACGTTATTTTATTTAAAAAAAAAACAGCCAGTTTAAGATAAATAGTGCTTTAGTTTTTCTGATTGGTCAGATATTTCACATGGCAATGTTAATTTCTAACCAGTACACACTTTGATTTAAACAGTGTGTTGTACTGTGGAATCTTTTTGACATGTTTGTAAATGTTGCCTGTAATTGGATAGAAAATAAAATTTGGGCATGTTTTAATATGGTATGTGTGTGGGTATGTAATTTTGTTAGATATAGGGTTTATTTTCTATAGACCTGTTAAGGTTAGAAAAAACATAGTGCATTTCATCTTATTTAAAATGCTTTCAAATTTTTGTTGTTCACATGAAGAAAACTCAGAAAATGCTATATAACAACCATGAAAAAAACATGTTCACAATGTATGAAACCTCTGAAAATATCATCAATGAATAATAAGATATTTTAAAACAGCATGTTGGCTGGGTTTAAATCATTTTGTAAGTAGGTTGTGTAAAAATATAAATTTTAAACAGGGGCTGCAAAAGTAGATATACAGTATGTAATACCATAATTGACATGATTATTCATATGTTTGTATAATTAATGCAATGCACAGGGTTTTTTTTTATTGTATACCTATTTTTGCATCCTTCTGTATAGTAGCCTTTCCTGAAATATGTATGGACAGGCTTCAAAAGGAGAGAGAAGCTTGGAATTAACGGCTAGCTTGGAGAGAGGTTGGAAAAAGTGACAAATAAAATATGCAAGGTATCTGGAATAACAGGGTTAGTTTAGAAAAATAGAATTTAAGAAGTGTTATGGTAATTTACCCATGCATGCATGGACTCTCCCAGCTATAAATAGGAGCAGGTACTGCCTTTTGGAAGGTGAAGTTTACAGCAGTCAGCTCTGACAGTCGGACCAAACATTCTTGCTGTAACACTCTCATTTATATATGTTTGTGTTATTGTTTCTGTTAATATATTTGTTTAACTCAATTCCTCTCTTGTGTCTTTATTTCTGGCCCTAACAAGGCCACAACAAGAAGCCAGCCATGCCTGTCCATTCCCGACACGATATATTCGGATAGCATTACATATCATACAGGATGAAATGCCCAGTAAAATTGTCAGGTTCTCTGGACATCTTGTGTTCAAAGTTTTATTAAATGTACACTGTATCCTTAAGTATACGTATGTATAATATAAAAGAACTGACAGTTTTGAAATTGCCTGATAATTAACCCAGAGATGGTAAGTATGAAAAGAAAACAGTAAATGTATATATTGTAGAATAATATCAGACTAAAATTAACAGTTATAAAGGGTTCTTTATGCCAAATATAGGAGGGCTTTGAGGCTTAACAGTAAACAATATGGAAAATTGAATCAAAGAAAAGAGTTTTCAATTCTGGCTGAGATAGTTTGTGTTCCTTTTGCACTAATATATCAAATTGTCAACTTAGCAGTTTAACCCATCTTTGACTGGGTGTTTCATCACTGGGGATTTTTGCCGTTCAATTGGAGCAGTTTAAGTTTAAAGTCAGCCCACCCGAAAATCAATATTAGTAACAACAATTGGGTGCAACTGAAGCACATCCCAAAAATGAGAGGGGAGGGTTAACAATTTGAATGGGGTGTGTGGCCCTGAAAAGGGCTGTTTTTGCATTCTCAATCTTGCAAGGAAGGAACCTCTTCTGGGGACTGTCATAATAATAATAATAATAATATACAATAATTTTTATTTATAATATAATTTTTTTATAATTCTAATAATCTTTTGCATTAGGTTTCAACTCTCTAAATTGATTGTAAACTGTTTTTTACAGACATTAAATTTTGCCATTGATTTTTGTGCAAAGTGTAAAACATCAGTTTTTTTGATTTTTCACCTTCAAGGTTGTAATTTTTCTCAGCCACTTTGGACTCAAAACTGCACTGAAGAATTATCTATCAAACAAAAAAATTTAATCGAAATCAAATGAAAACTGTGGAAATACATAAACACATAAATACACACACACACACACAAACATACACATACACATTTTTAGAATTATAGATATAGGTTTCATGAAAGACTCTGAAAAGTAATGTCCTTCAGGAATTTAATATCCTTGGCTAATCTATAATCTAAAGCATTATTTGTAAATGGAATGTGATAAAAAAATAAGATTAATGAAATATATGTTCGGCAAGTTTTCTATGGAAATTTTTGTACTTCAATTAGCATAATGCATAATTAACACAATAATGTTGCAAATAGTTTTATTTCATTCTTATAAAAATAAGAAAAATAGGCTTGAATATTTACTAATAAAGCTGATAACTGGTCAGTAACAATATAGTCATTGCAATGACTAAAATCTACACATATAGACAAGATAAGAGTCAGTGTAAAAAAGAAAGACCTACATGATGACACTTGAGTTACATTGCTTGTCAAAGAATTTTAAAACACTCTTTAATGTCTCTAATGTTACAAAATAAAGTTCATTTTTTTAAAATAAATTCAGTAGGAAATTAATATTTTCAACAAATGACCTCTTTATGATTAAAAAACAATAATTATTGCTTAAAATTTTCATCTTATTTGAAATAGCTTTAAACTTTGTTGTTCACATTAAAAAACTCTTTAAATAAATGTCATACAAATGCCATGAGAAAAATATCCTCAAATAGTGATTATTATATAAGGTTTCATTACACCAAGCATAGGAGGGGGTGCAGGGACCATCAGCTAGCAATATGAAAAATTGAATCAAAGAATAGAGTTCAAATTCTGGCTGTGACAATTTATCTTCCCTTTGCACTAATATCTCAAATGTTTTAACACACTTTATTAATGACCCTGAAAAAAATATCCCTCATGAGTTTGATATGCTAGGATAATCTAAAAAGTTATATGCAAATGAAAGTTGATAAAAATAATATTAATTAAATATATGTTTGGTAAGTTTTCTGTGGAAATTTTTGTCCTTCAATTAGCATAATGCAAAATGAACAGCACAGTAATATTGTAAATGGTTTTATTTTATTCTTATAAAAATAAAAAATAGGCTTGAATATTTATTAATAAAACTGATAACTAGTAGATATCAATATTGTCATTTCAGTAACTAAAATCTACACATCTAGGCAACATAAAAATCAGTGATACAAATAGAGTTTCATTTTAATAGTGTTCTGAGATGTGAAAATTTCAATGTCTCAAATTTATAAGACCTCTGAAGACCAGAAAGAAATTACTAATTCAATTAGACTAAAATTAAAAATTGAATAACATTCATTGCACCAAATATAGGAAAGCTTCACTTGCAGATCCATTTTCTTCATTAGAAATTGTCATTTTTATATATAAATTTAAGGATTGTTTTTCATGTACATAAATGTTTGTCCTTCAATTAGCATAATGCAAAATGAACAGCACAATAATATTGTAAATGATTTGATTTTATTCCTAAAAAATAAGAAAAATAGACTTTAATATTTACTAATAATGCTGATAACTGGTAGCTAACAATATAGACATTCCAATAATACAAATCTACATATGTAGACAGCATAAAAATCATAATAAAGACAAGTGCTCTATTTTAAAAGTGTTTTGAGATAAGTGAAAATTTTAACGTCCAAAATTTATAAAACCCTCTGAAGATCTTAAAAAAACTACTTATTCAAATAATAGTCATTGCAATAATTAAAATCTACTAAATTCATTAATTAAAAAGTACTGATATAAAAATCAGTACAAAAACAAGGGCTGCATTTTAAAAGCATTATGACACAGGTGAAAATTTCAAAACATATAAATCCTTGGAAAATAAAAAAAAGGAATCAACCATAATCAGGATCATCAAGTCAATGCAACTTATCCTTTCTATAGCTGCACAGTATGTGCTTCTTCAGAGTTTTCCTTTGCCTAGACCTGTTACCACCCAAGGCTATAGAACCCAGTCTGTCCTGTTATTTACCCATATACTGGGGTGGAGGAGATGGATTCATAACTTTCCCAAGGGTATTAGCATGTCGGTGAATGTAATGAACTCATCTGGAATTCAAACTCAGCTCCCCGATTCTTTAATCCGAGCTGCAATCCATTCACTAATTCAACCAGATTAACATTAAGAATTGCACCAAATATAGGTTTTGTGATGTTGGGCGGCTTCGCTTGTCACTTTTGTTATGTCAAATGAAAACATGGTATCACTTTTAAAAATGCTCATTATATTCGATGACGACAAACTACATCCGCATCCTGGGTATGACGACAAACTACATCCGCATATTTGAAGTGGTGGTGTTGCTAACTATGCGTTTTTGAAACAATGATGTTGCCAACTATACGTTTTTTGAAACAATGATGTTGCAAGCTATACGTTTTTTGAAACAATGATGTTGCCAGCTATACGTTTTTGAAACAATGATGTTGCCAGCTATATGTTTTTGATATATCTAGTAAATACTGGATCTGGCATTAAATAACCCATAGTGGTTGATATGCCATAAAACCCCAAACAACCAACCAATCATTATATTCGAGACTTCATAGAGGCCGGTACTGATATTAATGCCTTTCAATAATATTCACACTAGTAATACGGGTTCAAGTAGTAATCACCAAATAGTATAATGATCAGTAAAGAATTGTAATCCATATAGTAGTAGAGAGAGTGAATGTATAGCAATAGTGGATAGACAAGAAGAGTGAACAGTAATCATATAGTCATCACGCTACTTCCTATTTATTCACTTCCTTTATGATCATGTGATCTACTTAATGATGGAATCTCCCATGTTACTCACTGGCAATCTAGTTTCAAACTACAGTGTTGGCAATGACACTTACTCTTATATGAATATAATATCAATATGAAAACTTCACTTGTTGATTTGCAGCCCCATTTTCTTCATTAGCAATTGTCATTTGATACATAAATTTAAGGATTGTACTCTAGTTCTCATTTTCAAAATGTTCTCAATGCACATATACTAACAGTATCTTCCCTAAAGGTTAATCTATAATCGTAAAGTTATATGTAAAGTTTTATGTCACCTGATGTGTCTACTCTGCCATCTTGCTTGATGTTGACTTGTTATCTTGATTCAGGTTGATGAAGTCACAGGCTGATATCATATCCCAGCCAAGGCACATGATGAAAAGTGGGGTAGCATTGTTTTGCAAGTCTGGTATCAATGTCTGCTGATTAGGGTCTTTGTGTTTTTTGTTTTACAAGTGTTAGAATGCAGGTGAAAATTTCAAAATTTATAAAACCTCTGAAGTTCAAAAAGAAACTACCAATCGAAACAAACTAAAATTAAGAATTTCCCAAATATTCATTGTCCCAAATATTGGAAGGCTTCATATTTCCATTTACACATCCATTTTCTTCATTAGCAGTTGTTGGTTGCTATTTTATTTATATTATCAGCAACATGAAAATCAACCATATTTTAAATGTGTTTTGTCAAAAAATACAAAATTCTTAAAATCTCTAAAGATCAAAAAGAAATTACTAAACTGAAACAGAAATGAACAATACAAAAATAGTTTTATTTTATTTATTTCTCATAAAGGCCACAAATTATCTCTGCTTAAAAGTGTAGGTTCTAACTGAAATAGTGGATCTCATTTGGTTTAGGAAAAACTACAAACTTTTTCATCCTTTGCTGAGCAAATAGCTGTGTATGTATGTATGTATGTATGTATGTATATATATATATATATATTTCTCCTAAAGGGTATTCTATCATCTTCAAGTTACATGTCACCTGATATGTCTACTCTACATTTATGCTTGAACCTTACTTCTTCATTCCAAACTGACAAAAGGCTTCCTTAGGAAGGCTTCATATTTTCACTTGCAAGTCCATTTTCTTCATTAGCAATTATCATTTGATGCATAAGTTTAACAACTGTACTTGAGTCCTCATTTTCAAAATGTTCTCAATTGATATTTGATACTATCAATGTATTCTGATAAATAAAGATTGGAGGAATTTAATTTATTCAGATAATCTCTAATCTTAAATATTATATGTAAGTGAAAGTGATAAAAAAGAGTAATGCAAAAACTAAGTGCTATATTTTAAAAGTGTTTTAATTCTGTCTATTTACACTATTTACATTGTTCAGGCTGTTGTCTTCATCTTTAGTGCCATATTCATGACATTTCGGCCATTGTATGCTCTGACCTTCAGGTGATATACGTTGGAATTTCAAACCAAACCCTCTATTTAGTCCATGGGTGTAGATTGCTGTAATTCCATGTGCCATACCTTTTTGCCCCCAATGAAACACAGCCCGATGGATAAAAGCATTGGTTAAGTAATCTAAAATGTGACTTGTCCCAAAGAGTTGTGAGTTCAGTACCTGGCCACAGCAGAGAGAACAAAAACTTGAAGAGTTGAATTAATGAAGGGAATTAACTGATACTGTGATATCCCCAAAAAGTATACTCTTGATAGAGTAAAAGGATCCTGTTTGAAATTGTTCTTTGTTTTATAAGCTCTCATTATTGCTGCTGTACTCTCATCACATGAGACAATGATTACTCATCTGATAGAAAAATTTGAAACAGCAGACACTGCATGATATTCTTTCAAGTGGGAGACATTCCTTAGAAGCTGAGCACACACCTCAAGTTCTAAATAACCTGTTAATAATTTGATCAAATGTGCAACCTAGGTTATACAACAAAATGGAGGAACAGTTGAAAATTTGTTTCCATCTGTTTTCACAATTGCTTACTTTGCATGATAATGGTTTTAAAACTTTCATTCATTTATTTTCACCCTGTATGTAAGTACCTGTGTGTGTGTGTGTATATATATATATATATATATATATATATATTATATATATTATGTTAAAAACACTGAATGCATGATGTTTTTTGATCAATGCCAAAAGTAGAATAGTTCACAGTACTGAAAGAACAATAACAAAATAAAAATACCCACTGGGGTAGAACAGATGAATAAATAAAACTGTCAGAAAACTTCTTCCATTACCAGGAGGATCTTTTTGTTTCTATGTTGTGTTAAGACAGTGGGCTGTCTTTATTTAAAAGTTAAAAGAGGAAGAGCAGATCACCTATATTGTTAGCTTAAAAGTAAGTACCACCAAAAATTCACAAAAAAAAGAGGATACATGATGAAAAAATGCCCAGAACATTAAAAACAAAATGTTATCATCAAAATCTTTGTGTTATTATTAAAAGGAAAGATCAAAGAATTTTTTGATGTAATTTTTTTTTAATCCTTTTTCGAAACCTTGGAAATTTTGTTTGAAAATCTTGTTTTTCTGGTGTCGACACAGGACCATGAAGTTGTATAGTAAATTTGATCAGATAATTGTTGAATTTTAATGAAACTTTCAGAACTTATTCAGAAAAGAATGAAGTTATTTTTTTATATGTTTCTTATTTAGAAAATCTTGGTAAAAATATTTCTTTTTATATTTGTTACAAGGAAAAGTCCTTGGAGAATTTAAATCATCAATTTCTTTTTGTCAAACCAGTTAGGGAAAAGTCTTCTCTGTGTTGTAAAATTTTAAAAAATGCTATCAAACTAAGATATTATTTAATTAGAAAAGCTTTTAATTGGTCTTATGAATAAAATATTTTATGGATATTATTGTCTTAAGAAAAAAATGTATTTCAGTGAATAATAAATTTTTTGAAGAATTGTTTTCATTTATTTTTATATTAGAATAATTTATAAACTTTGATATCATATAAAATTCTGTATTATTTTGTAGTGGCCAAATGATATTGTTATTACATTAAAACTGCATTTAATAATCATAAATGGAGAAGTCAAGTCAAGATCCAAAGCTTTAATTATACCGCTGAGGGTTTCCCAGTGACTGGAGTAGGTAGCAGTTGACTAGCAGCTCTCACTCTTTTTTTTTTTTCCAAGCTTTCCTGTCAAGCTGGCTAGTGCAGGCAAGACTGCACTTCTGCACATCCCTCCCAATGGAATCCTTCCATGTCTTCCTAAGTCTACCTCATCCTCTGTGACAGTCCTGTAGCATGACGGAGCTTGGCACTGATGTTATATCCTCAATATCAAGCCTTGTTAACAACTCGGATTAGGGGATCTTGATGCCACACATCCAGCAAATCACCAGTTGTTGCAGCAGAGTTACCGCAAGACCAATACATTTGGTGTCCACATCTCAATGCCGTGAAGCATTGCAGATTGCACACACACAGAGAACAATTTGCCATGAGTTCTCAACAATACGTGTTTGGATGTGAGAATGAGCTCTTTGAATTTCCCTCAAGCCACAGAGCAGCTGGTTATAGTGGCGAACTCGTAACCTCCATCTGCACAGAGCATATCCCCAAGATAACAGAAACAGTGTTCAATATCCATTTTTGAACAGTCCAAAGTAACTCAGGTAGTGAGCCTGCCATCAATAGGGTGCTCTTTGCCATGACATCTAGGGCAGATATAATCTGGTAGTTCAAAAGATCACAACAATTTAATGACCAACTTTATTTTAAAATATTATTTTTAACTTTCTCCTTTTTGTTTATTAGGAACATTAAATATTATTGGTATTTAAAACTAAAATTAAAGCTTTAAGAAACATTACTCATTTTTTTAAAAATTATTTTAAACTTAGATATAGCTTTTTATGGAGGTACCTAGAGTGAGGGTACAATATCATATGGGAAGGCATTGTGTTCTTAATGCTGTCAATAGTAATGAAGAAATGAAACAACGCATCGACTTCTAGATAACTTTAATCCGTAAATGCTAAGAAGCCTAAAAAATTTAAACACACAGAACCAAATCTAGTCTAACACCGTTTAATTTTTTCGGCTTACGTAATCAAGCGAAATATTTCTTAAAAGTAATTTCACCTTTATGTCGTGTTTTTCCATTTCTTAATTCTTTTTTTTGGCATTCGTTTTAACTTCAACATTATTATATGAACTAAACAAACAATACAAAAAAATTCTGGGTCGGTTGACAGAAATTTCAACAAAATCGTTCGAGAACAAAGAAATCGTCCCAGTTTGTTTTTCTCTGCATTTTCTCGTCTGAAAGGTAAGTGGAAGAATACAAATAATTTTGATAAAAAGAGAAATCGTTATTTGCCTCACCGTTTTATTTTATTTCTTTTTTTTATTCTCTGTAATCAAACGTTAGCAAAAAATTCAAATTTAGGTATGATTTCAATTTCATCATGTCAGATATTTAAAATTTTTAAAACTGAACTAAGAAAGCAAATTATTTCCTCGATTTTGTCATTTCGTTTTGAATTTTGTTATTTTATTTCAATTTAAATTCAATCCCTGTAGTGTAGCAGAAAAAGTAAGTTTGGACATGTCGATAAAAACATAAATAAAAGAGAAAAGTAAAAACATCCTAAATAATTTCGACGTTGTGCCACAAAATAGTGCTAGTAATGAGGGTAATTTCTAAATAACTTACATGTGGCACAAGGTCGAAAGTATCGGTTTTCTTAATCGTAATTTAGATGTGGCACAAGACCGAAAGGGTTGAACACTCAGCAAGGATTGATCTCGCTACTCAGCTTTTTAATTGATTTAGAGTAGACAAACTTGCTAACGAACCATTTAGTAACTACGTCGTAGTCCCCAAAATCGCTTATGACTTGGTTTTACTTTTAGTTTTGATTGTATGACCTTCCTTTTCAAATTAAAATTTTCTCTGTTAACTCTCTGTAGTTTTTTCAAATTTAGATAAATTGGAAAGATTATGGAATACAAATGACATTTTCTGATTGATCAAGCTAGGACGATTTTAATAGAATTTTTTTTTTAATCTTAAAACTTTTTTCTTTTTTCTAATTCGGTAAAGAAAATAATAATTATTAACAAATCCACGAAATGTCTGATTTGAATAATTTACTTTACCAAATAATTTTTAGCAGCCGATTTTTTAAAAATCCTTTTTGGTCGAGAGAAATTAACAAATCGTTTTTAAAAATAAAATCTTTAGTTAATAATTAGGACGACCCTTATTTTCGCATCATTCGTTTCAGTTCTAGTTTGAAAAGTTTATTTGGGAAGTCTTCGATAGAGCAGAAGTAAATGGCAGAAGTAGTAAATCATTTACTAAATGAAAAGAAAACTGAACGTTGATATATATATATATATATATATATATATATATATATATATGCAAAAATACAACGTGTTAAAATTTGAATTTGCTCGTACGCATTAGGTTGTTTTTTAATCGGTATCCCGTACCCGCAACCAAACCAAACCAAACAAAAATAACAAAATCATGTCGAGATGGAAAAAAAGATATTAAAAACTTTAAAAAGTCGGAATTATCCCATTTGATTGAAATTTTTGGATGAAATTTAATACCGAATCTTTTATTTATCTTTTTTTTTTTTTTTTTTTAAAGTTTTGGCTTTTCAATATTTTTTTCGGCTCAGTGAACAGACACTGAACACCTACAATGAATTTTGTATGGTCCTTATTTTCACATTTTTATAAAGTTAAATGCTGAGAGTGGGAAGTGATATAGAATTCTTAAATATGTCTCGTGACTAACGCACTTTTAATTAATGCTGAAGTTTTAATATAATTGAATAGTTCCTTGATTTTTATCAATTTTTAAAAATTTAAACCTTAAGGATATGGTTGTCATGCTAAAACTAAAAAGTATGCATGATGTCTCGAAGTGTCACTAATGTTTTTAGCTGAAGAAAGGGATCAATAAACTAAAAATCATCAATAATTTATTCCTGATTTTTCTAGCTTATTTTCCTTTTAATAAATATTCTTTAAAATAATTCAAAAAGACTTTGTTAAATATTTTGACATCAGTAGTTAATAAAATTGTCAGATAATAAATGCAATGTGTCAAAAAGTCATTAAACTGTTGAATATTTATAAGCATTTATCTTCAAAGAACAGAAAAAGATTGGTTTTTAGGTATTTGATTTTATAAATTTTGAAAGTAGGGGCAGGGTTGTATGAGAACTATTGTTTGACCTTTGAACTTGTTGAGAAATGATGACATACCCTGCTATAGAAAAATATTTTTTTGTTAATTTTTAAGCAATGAGTAAGTAATATTTTTACAAAATCTAAATAATTCTCACCATCTTCTCAACCAACTTGAAGTAGGTCCTGTGACCTGTCAGTTCAGAAGCACATCTTTTATTAGTATAAGTAGTGACATTGAATCCATCACTGACTGCCCAGGCCTTTCGCTATATACTTACTTACTTACCCAGTGCCCCTTTTGCTACCATGTATGTTTCCATACATGATTTTACCAGGCTCCATGGTAGGGACATAGGGTTGAACTTTCATAGCAACAGGATTTTTCCAGGGATGGATTTCCAGTCCTATAGCTGACCAATTTTGAATTTATAGTTGTTCTTCTATTAGACTGTGCCAAGCAAGGCTGAAGAGCTCACTTTGTCTTACTATGTAAATCATAGCTCGAGGGAGAAGATATGGATCCAAACCTTTCCTAAGGGTATTTGCACATAAATGAATGCAATTACCTCGACTGGAATTCAAACTTGGCTCGCCAATTTCACATTATGAGCCTCTGTTTTACCACCTGCACATTCCCAGACTGACACCACCTTGTATTCCCAAGTGGTCACCTATCTAAGTACAGACCAGGCTTGATGTTGCTTGATTTGGATGTGTGGGTGGGAATCTGCTGGTGGTGTAATGGATAGCAGTGGAGAATGAGAAATCAGCTTAAGTTTGTTGCATTCAGATACATGTAAATACTCTTGAGAAAAGTATAAATTCATCTTTTCTCCTCCTCCAGCTACGGGTTACATAGTGTGACACGCTGGACTTTATAGCTTTTGTTGGCAACCAGTCTAGAGACGGTGACTATAAAAACACACATCTTTCAGCAGCTACTTGTGAGGATACATCACTCCTTTAAAAACGACAGTTACTAAAACTCTTCAGTTGTTGCATTGCTTTGCACAATCTGCTGCATGAGGAGAAAGCATTTCTCATCAAATTAATCCATAAATTTACTATTCTTCTTAAAAAAAAATATTTGGAAGAGAGATTGGATTTTTAAGAGATTTTTTAATTTTTTTTTTTTTGTCAGCATCCACCAAATTAACAGACTGGCTGGAATTGGGTTTGTTTTTACATCATTGTTGCAAAATTGTCCAAAATGTTTATATAAAGACAGAATTATTTTTGTGTTTTTTATAGATAAAGTTGTGGCTATGCCACAAGTTTATCTATAAAAATTCCCAAATTTAACTTGATAACTGTCAGATAAATCCCAAATTTAACTTGAAAGAATATATTTATATTACTGTATCAAGGATGCAGTTTTTTTCCCCTGAAATAAATCTAAAAACCTTGCTGTGTGTCCTTGAGGATGATGGTTAGGGTTTTTGTAGGCCTATGGTTTTGTAGGTTATCTATGCCAAAATTCATGATTTTATGCAAAAGTTTTAGACTTATTTCAGAAAAAAAAAACTGTATCCGTGGCCCAAGGAGATACAGTATTTAAAATGAGGTTTTTAGCTTCTTTTTTAATAAGTCTGCAGAGGTAACAATTTAAAAAAAAATTTACACTGATGATTTCAAATTTTCACTTTTATTTTAATAAATGTATCACACTATATGTTAGTGAAATTTTAACATTCCAGGATTTCTCTTGACAATGCAAATCTAAACAAAAGTACAAATATTTTTGCAGTAAAGTTTTTTTCTGAATGCTATTCATCACAATTCACTTCTATGGTAGCCCATAATGACAAAATCAATTCATTCCTTTGCCTGGCACATGATCAGATGTTGATAATGCCAGTTTAATAGTCCCTCAACACCTTCAGTCAGATCATCATATTATCAGTATCAGCAGTGTTGACATGAAGGTTTACTGGGTGTGAAAGGATTAGAAAGCAGAAAATAATATGACAGAGTGGAAACAATAAAAAAGTAATCAGGAAGACAGTAACGATTCACATTGCATTTAAATTTTTGAAGATCAAAGTAGGCCGGAAAGCATGGAACCAGAAGAGACTTCCAGAACGAGAAGTGTGAGAAATTAAACTGTTAGCATAGAACTTAGTTACATGTAGCCAATTCAACTGTAAATTGACAAAACTTTGTTGCCAAACTAGTACTGTGCTTAAATTCATAAAGTTTAGGTACCGTAGTGAAGAGCTTATCTGCTAGCATTTCTTTTTACTAGCATCAATAAAAATAAAATCTTCTAAATGTCTTCTAATTAAATTCACTTAAGTTTAAAATAGAATCTGCATAAACATACCTTTTTTTTTTTTTTGTATTGATTCCAACTTTTTATTTTGCCTACAAATCAGACGTGTTTGGAGCAGACAGCAAAGTGTTTGCACAAACATGAGACACTGATGGTTGCTGGGACACCACATATAATGGCGCTCTCACAAGAGAAGGTATGTCTAGTGCAAGATGGCTTGAGACATTTTTCAGGCTGGTTTTGACTCTTTAGACAGTTTGCTGTATCAAGGCTAAAGAGCTCAGTCTGCCCTATTATTTACTGGGATTTCAATTTGTAGTTTCCCTTCTGAGACTTGCTGCCAACCAAAACAAGAAAATTTGCCTAGCTCTTTAACCACTTGTTAAAGAAAGATGGATTCATGCCTTTTCTAAGAGTATTAGTGCAAATTGAACAAAACAGACTTGATCAGAATTTGAACTTTGCAAGCCTACTTCACTTTCTGCATCAATGACATTATGCTATCTGCCTGTGGTGGATTTAGATAAAGAGAGAGTCTGGACTAGTCCACTTGTAAGGCCTGTCCCAAGATCTATGGCAATGTCAAAAATATTACATACCTTGGATGGAGTCACCCATAGATTTTAGGGCTGCTAAGTTTCATAGCCTCTTAACGTAAATCCAGCACTGCTATCTGCACAGTCATACTTAACACAACTTATTTAATTTAAATTATCCAACATTTTTATGATGTGGTGCTTTCGTGAAAATAATTATAAACAATTTGTAGATGACGGGCAACATTTATATGAACATTTGTTTGTGATATATGAATCACTCTTTATGTAGACCTTTGTAGTATTTTGCTTGATAAATGTTTAAAGTTTTTTCTTTAGAGATGCATCTTTAAAATGTGTAAAACTCAATGAGGTTGGTTTTCACAAGTAAATTAATCTAATGAGGTAATCATGTAACACGGTAGTGTTTCTAACTGAGTCCAATTAGTATATGGAATGTTGTTTAGTGAATTGAGAAACTTAGTTATCCTGAATGAAGGAGTAGAGAAATGAAGAAAAATATGAGAGAGTGGTTAATCAGGTTGAAACTGGCTGAAAAAAGTTTGGTTTGAAAATATTAATTTGAACCTATAAGAGGATGGCATCAGGAAAATTTTAATCTAAAATAAACCAAGTAAGATTAAGTAAAATTCAGTATTACTGAAATTCCCTGCCTAGCCCCGCAGCCCCAGGAAAGTCATGACAACTTGATTAATGTGTTTGCCAAAATTCTGCAAAATTTTCATAAATCTGCAAATTATTTGTTTGGTGGTCTCGTCTGCAGGAATTATGTTGATTCTTATTAAAATGTCTAAAACTAGATTCTGGGTTATAAATAGGTGAAAATTACTAGGCTATCTGGTTTATTTAACAAGGTGGGGGTCATTGTGTAAATGCCTAATTAATCAAAATCCTCTCCCAGAGAGTTGTCTTTATAAGCACACACACACACACACACACACACACACCACTTTAACCAATTTGTGCCAGACCCCATTCCAAAGACCACTCTGCTATTTGTTTTCATCAGAATTTTTGATGCTAACAACACAATAGATATTTCTCCATGCCTGAAGAAAAGAAAAGAAAAGAATATTGTAGACATTTGAAGATTTTTCAGAAAAATACCATTGTACTTGTATAGTGTGTATTATTCTTTTCAACTTATAATGAAATCATTTAAGATAAACTTATTGATATTTATCTGGTTGCTGCATTATTGTCTTTCTGTGCTGGTCTAAATGAGGCTTAATATAGAAGTAAATGTATCTTAAAATATATTTTGATTTTATCTATTATTCACTGTCTCTGTTTATATACCTTTTATTTCTTTTTCTTCACAGAGGTTTTGGCTGGACAGAAAATCATGATATTCATAGCTGTTATTGTGAATTTAAGGAAAAGAAAACAGAACTATTGATCTTCCTTCAGGAGCAGAGAAATATATGCTGCAGTATAAATGTTGTGAATCTGCATTTTCAAAAGCATCACTGAAAATTAACTGGCAAAAAATCATACTTTGAAATGTGTGATTTGTTCTTCCTGTAAAATCTTAGTGTTACATATGAGTAAAAATTAGAGAGAAGCCATATTTTTCTGAAGTTTGCTAATCTTTCTAATGTTTTACATTTAGTATACAATATGGAAGCTCACAGTGGAGAAAAACCATATTCTAGTGATACTTGTGGATCACCATTTTCTCAAAAGTCAAATTTGGTAAGCAATATGCGAACACAAACTGGAGGGAAGACGTATTATTGTGAAGTTTGTGGGTCTGTATTTTCACAGAAGTTATTTTTGGTGTGCCATATGCGAAAACACACTGGCGAGAAACAATATTCTTGTGAAGTTTGTGACTCTGCATTTTCACTGCCATCTCATTTGAAGCGCCATATGCGAATACACACCGAAAAGAAGCCATATTCTTGTAATGTTTGCAGTTCAACATTTTCACAGAAGTTATCTTTGGAGCGCCATATACGAACACACACTGAAGAGAAACCACGTTCTTGTGAAGTTTGTGGCTCTTCATTTTCACTGATGTCTCATTTGAAACGCCATATGCGAACACACACAGGAGAGAAATCAAATTCTTGTGAAGTTTGTGGCTCCACATTTACACGGAAAGCATCATTGGAGCGGCACATGCGAACACACACTGGAGAGAAGCCATATTCTTGTGAAGTTTGTGACTCTGGTTTTTCACGATCATCATCTTTGGAGTGCCATATGCGAACACACACAGGAGAGAAACCATATCCTTGTGAAATTTGTGGCTCTGCATTTTCACGGAAGTCACATTTGGAGTGCCATCTGCGAATACATACTGGAGAGAAACCCTATTCTTGTGAAGTTTGTGCTTCTGCATTTTCACGGACATCTTCTTTGGCACGCCATATGCGAACACACACTGGTGAGAAACCATATTCTTGTGATGTTTGTGGTTTTGCATTTTCACTGACATCTCATTTGAAACGTCATATGCAAATACACACTGGGGAGAAACCATATTCTTGTGAAGTTTGTTCCTCTGCTTTTTCACGGAAGTCATCTTTGGAGCGCCATATGCAAGCACACACTGGAGATAAACTGCTTCCTTGTGAGGTTTGTGGATGTACATTTTCACGGAAGTCACATTTGCAGTGCCATATGCGAACGCATACAGGATAGAAAACATGTTCATGTGAATTTTGTAGACATGTCTAATTTACTGCATCATCTGGGAATCCCCACTAGAGAAAAACACTGTTCTTGCGAAATTTTCAGACTGCATTTTCAGAGATATTATTATTGCTGAGCCACATGTAAACACAGAGAGGAGAGAAACCATATTCGTGTAAGGTTTTGGGATCTGCATTACCACAGATGCCATACATAATAAGTCATATTCAGTGGGCTATATGCAAACACACTCTGGAAAGAAACCATATTCTTGTCATACATGTAAGGCTGCTTTTACTAATGTCATTGTTTGTTGCTCCATGTGGAAATACACATTAAACTGAAGTGTGTGAGCCAATGTTAGTACATTTTTACACATTATGTAGGGAAAATATTTGTAAAATCTGTTATTCTTTTGAAATATCCTAAATTTTAATTATTCTACAACTTCACACTAACAAGACACCATATTCTTATGAATTGTGTGGATGTGAGTTTTCAATTCATGCTAATCAATATTTTGTAGACATTACCATTTTAAAATGAAACATGCTAAAATACAAGCCATATTTTTATCAAGTTTGTGGCTGAACATTATTATCAAATGTAAGTATAAAAGTTAACTGTGAAATCAAAACTGAATTGTAAGAATCTGCATTTTCATCGAAATTTGCAATGAAAACGTAATGGCAAATCTTAACACAAGAGAAAATGTAATGGGTAAACATAGACCTGCATTAAAACAGCATGTCAAAAGGACATTTTTTTTTCCAATGACACTGCTTTTTTTTTTTTAACTGTCTTAACTCTTTGGCAATATTTATTGTTTTAAAAAGACATGATTGGAATTTTAATAAAACCTAAACATATGATAGTGAATTTACACATTTTCTTTGTTTTTGAGAATTTACATAAAAAATATTACATACTATTTATTAGATTGTTTATATACAAGAATAATATATTTATTATTATTATTATTATATGCTTACATAACAAAAAAAATGCTATTAGATGTTTTATTTACATTATTGTTTACTGGTATGATTGGCAAAACATCAGCTAATTTCCAATTGATTAAAACTTTATAAAATGGTAAATAAGGATTTCCTTACAGTTGGTTCACATATTTTAATAATTTTGTAAATGGTTTATAAATTATGAATAAAAACTGTTTTCATATTTATTACTTTACAAATTGGTAAATGATAAATATTGCATTGCATTTAGTATTTTTTCAAATTGTATTATTTTTTCTAAAATGTAAATATAAAATTATTAATGTAAATAAACAAACTAATAGTCTTAAATATTTCTGTTGTAAATTCTCAAGAACAAAAAAAATGTATAAATTCACTTTCATCATATGTTTAGGTTTTATTACA